>PVQB02000894.1:0-47504 GCA_002980475.2 Fusarium beomiforme | reverse complement strand
AACAGATAAGTTATAAGGTTTAAGTAGGTCTATAGAATCTAGGTCAGAATTTATATATAAAATGCAGTTATTCGCCTAGATTGCTACCTACCCTGCCTAACAAGCTTATTTGCCCTCATCTTGGTGTTTGTCCTGATGATTGATAATCACGTGGCCTGTTTGCGGGCCCAATCTCACAAAGGCTGAAAGAATAAACCGGTCTACTGCAAAGAGTCGGCAGCTTTGGCTGACTGATTGACTAGGTGATTATGGATGATAATATGAATTAATATAAGGAAAGGGATAGAGGCGAGAAGATACAGCTAAAAAAGTCAGTATTTGTCACATTTTGTGCCTGTTCAACTCATGATGGTATTCAGAACTTCTGACATCTATGTATTTTTTTCAACCAGTCTGGAACAGACAGGAGAGCTCTTCACGCACCGTATCCCGGTATTCTCCCGGTGCAGTTCAAGGCGCTAGTGGGAGGCTCCAGCTGGTGAGGTAAGCTCTCTATCTGCCATGAGCAGCCACGATCACCATCCAAACACTTTTCCGCCAACATAACTAAGCTTTCGATACCCAACACACGACACCCAAGACCAACGAACTGATTTTGGAACAAACAAACAATACCATATTTAACCAGCAAGAATCAGCACTTATTCACAATGTCTGCCGAAGACGAGCGCCAGGCCGCCCTTAATTCCTACCGCACGAAACTCATGGAGTCTCGAGAATGGGAGGCAAAGCTCAAAAATCTACGTTTGGAGATCAAGGACATGCAGAGAGAGTTTGACAAGACCGAGGATAACATTAAAGCTCTACAGAGTGTGGGACAGATCATCGGCGAGGTGTTGAAACAGCTCGATGACGAACGATGTGAGGGCGAACAACATGTGGACTCGTACAAGATGGACGCATACTAACGGTCATATTCGCAGTTATCGTCAAGGCTTCATCAGGACCACGATATGTTGTCGGATGCAGATCAAAGGTTGACAAGGTCAAGCTCAAGCAAGGTACCCGTGTTGCTCTGGACATGACGACACTCACCATTATGCGAATGCTCCCCCGCGAAGTCGATCCCTTGGTGTACAACATGTCTCTGGAGGACCCAGGCCAGGTCAGCTTTGCTGGTATCGGTGGACTCAACGATCAGATTCGAGAGCTCAGAGAAGTCATTGAGCTTCCCCTCAAGAACCCTGAATTGTTCCTCCGAGTCGGTATCAAACCCCCCAAGGGTGTCCTGTTGTATGGTCCTCCTGGAACTGGCAAAACTCTACTGGCACGAGCAGTTGCCAGCAGTCTAGAAACCAACTTCTTGAAGGGTATGGGCTACAAGCTGATCTTACTACCCGAATGGCAATGCTGACAATGAACTAGTTGTTTCTTCCGCCATCGTCGATAAATACATCGGAGAGTCGGCAAGACTGATCCGCGAGATGTTTGGCTATGCAAAGGAGCATGAGCCTTGTATCATTTTCATGGACGAAATTGATGCTATTGGTGGGCGTCGTTTCTCTGAGGGCACCAGTGCTGACCGTGAAATTCAACGAACACTCATGGAATTGCTCAATCAGCTGGATGGTTTTGACTACCTGGGCAAGACCAAGATCATCATGGCGACGAACCGACCCGACACATTGGACCCTGCTCTTCTCCGTGCTGGACGACTGGACCGAAAGATTGAGATTCCTCTGCCCAACGAGGTCGGACGCCTCGAGATTCTCAAGATCCACTCACAAAGCGTGGTGGTTGACGGAGATCTTGACTTTGAGAGTGTGGTTAAGATGAGCGATGGGCTCAACGGTGCTGATTTGCGAAACGTGGTTACTGAAGCGTAAGTTTTCTCCTCCCAAGCAACAAAGCAATCGGGCTGGAATTCGAAGATCCTGACATGCATCCAGGGGCCTGTTTGCTATCAAGGACTACCGAGACTCAATCAATCAGGATGACTTCAATAAGGCTGTTCGCAAGGTTGCAGAATCCAAGAAATTGGAGGGCAAGCTTGAGTACCAGAAGCTGTAAGCGGCGGAAGGGTATACCATGCCAGATCGACATGGATAGATACAACGGCGGACGCACGGGAACCCCATGGATGATGAAAGTTGATGGGTACGTGTTGCTAGATAATCTGTAAGACTGTACAATAGAGCCAGGGCAAGCAGCGATAGATTGGCTCAGCCCTAGAAGCAGGAATGTACATGGCGTCAAGGAAAGACAGGAAAATTTTCCGGAGACTCTGACAATGCGTCTTTGATAAGCGTGAGATTGGTATTGTCAATGCTTGCAGTGTAAGTTGTGTCGAATGATACTCATACAATTGGTGGGAGGCTAAAGATTCCATATGTCATGAACCCCCCCACACTGGCTTGCACGGCTGATTTCTTTGAGTGAGATTATCAGTTGGTCAAGGTCAGCTCAAGAGCGAGTCAGACCCGGGAATTATGCAAGATGCATACGGTATGGTATGCCGCTACTAGTAGTAAGCAAGTGGCTAAGATGAACACTTGTGGTGAGGCCGCGTCTAGAACAACAGTTCAGGAGAGCTTATGGCATCTTTAAGTTTAGGGCTGAGGGGCATTTTCAGCTTGGCGTTTTTGGTTCTACCAAATAGAAGGGAAGGGTTTCCCTTTTTAATGATGGGTTTGTCATATATTATAATATCTTTGGTTATTCAATTGCAAATTCGGTTTTTGAGGTTGTGAATGCTACAGAAACGGAACATAGATCATTAGTTTGTCAGGGTCCCTTCTCAGCAAATACGGTCAGCCACAGCAACGAGACTGACCAGGGTTCACCTTCAGCACCATCATTTAATGATGACAATGGGAACTTGCCCTGTTCAGCGTGGACCCTCCTAGGGCAACGTGGCTGATGTGAGAGCGCTGGATGGCTCACCCTTGGATCTGTATGACTAAAGGTAAGAAGCGTGAGTGCAATTTCCAGAGGACCAAGCCTGACAAGACAAGAAAGGCAAGGCTAAGTAAAAGACACACACAGAGAGAGGCATGGAAGTTGATATACTGAACATGGGTATCTCGATTTGGGGGGAAGATGACGACGTTACGAGATCCTAAGAATAGTAACCTGGTTAAGGCCCGGTACTAGTTAATCGGCAATCCTACCGAAAAGTGAATCAAGAGAAACAAGGCCAAAAACAAGACTGGCAGAAATGAATGCTACGGAGAAAACACAGGCTAGAATACATCGAGAAGAAGAAAAACAAGCCAAGATTCGCGCTTGCGCTTGAGATGGGAAACAACGCCGAGCGAAACGGAATTGGCGCTAGTTAGAACGGGAGTTGCTATTCTTAGTGAGATAGATGGTTTTTTTAGTTGGGGCGATTGAGGCTGTGAAATCTGAAATGAACTGAAGTGAACTGATTGACCTCCTAGACCTCGAATCGACACAGGCACAGGCATTGATTAAGAGCTCCACGACCTAGGCACAACCCATCTGATACTAAGGCCCTCCATACATCAATACATCGCTGTCCAGGTACCCATGCACCATGGGTAATCACAAATTCCCTCTAAGAAAGTAAAAGTCAGCTACTTGTTATTGCCGCAATATTGCAGATGATCTTCAATTTGTGTAGCCGCCATGTGTTTCAGAAGTCATGGCTATGGGAAGCACAAGCTTCATGATTCAACAACAGCATACGTATTCAGGGCCACATTGCATATCTGCATATGTATGTATGCACACCTTCACAGGAGAAATGCAGGGGATTCACCAATGCCGAATGGTAGCTTCCGCAGCCTAGCACTGAGTGATTGAGAGGCCATGAGACCTTGGCTTGGCTGGAAGCAATACGAATGAACGAGAGGCACGAGTGGGGGAGACATTCCTCGTATGGAGGCGCAGATCTCTCGCTTCAAGATAACGCTGCCGCTTCTGTTTCTGGCTTGTAAGCGGTAGACTACTATAGAACGAATTGAAACGAGCTGCAGCTTTCCGCCCTTCTGTGGGTGTTGTTAACAAGGCTCGGGCTAGTCGGGAACCCCGTGAGGCTGGTTGAGGTGTAGGGAGGCGGAGGAGTGGTGGATGATGATGTTTGTGGTGGATTCTGTAGATATGATAAGTGACAATTAACTAACTCAATGCATAAGAATGGTAGCATTGGAAAATCATCATGGTTCGAGTTAAAGAGAGTGCGGTGAGGAGGAAATGTTACCTTTTATTAGCAGGCACTCCTTTCTTTTCAGTACAAGAGACAAAGTTCGTAACCAGATTAGCTTTGTAGATCAGGAACTTGCCATTCATGAAGTTACTATAATGCGACTATTGATAGTCCCATACATCTTGCCTAAGTACATGCGGCTCGGCGAGATGCGTTGCCATGACGAAGGTTGAGGGAAACAGAACCTAAGCTTCACGATCTAACTTGAACTGTGACAGCCCTGACCTGGAGTTGTACCAGGGTTTTCAGGCACCGCCTTCCACGTGCTGGAATTATTGATGGCTAGATTCAACAAGGCGAATGGTGATCAGTGTTCTACCCTTGACGGTTGTTGTTATAGTTCATTACGAGTTTGAGCGTAAGGCGTTGCAAAGCACCTTAGATGGGCGAGACCTTGGCGTGGTTTGGTCTTGGACCCTTATGCAACCATTAGCCACAGCTGACGATGGCTTCTATCCTGTTCCAGCCAACGTCTCAACAGCCGCAAGCTACTGCCACGTTTACGATAACAAATGTAGAGTAACAAGATCAATTGGTCATTTGTTGGTTCAGCTAGAAGATGGTCATCAATTGTAGACCAAGGTGGTCAACTCAAAACGCCTGATGGTGGTACATAGTATATCCCTGAACCATCTCAAACTGCCTATTGCCCCTCACTGGTCAGGGTCTGTTGCTATGGATAGGAATAGTTGTTATCGATAATATGGTTTTCCGCGAATAAGGTACCTATGCTATATTTCTCTCTTACCGCTGCCTTGTCTTGCCCACTTCCCGCCAGTTCATTCATCAACCTCTGTAAATAGCCTGGAACCAACGGTGGGCAAAGTAGGTACCTAGGTTAGGTAGTGGTAGATAAAAATACCAAAAGATGGATGTACTCTCTCATTCCCACCCCTGTCAACCTTAGGCCCTGTCGAAAAACACCCCCGCTACTGTCATCCTCAACCCCACTCAGTACCTACCTAGGTACTAACAACCCACCAAGCCAGCAAGCTACCTAGTACCTGTTGCAGGTCACTTTTCAGTGAGAACCGAAGCAGAGGATACTTAAGCATTAGGGAGCTTGACCTCCATGCTCACTGAGGTGTGGAGCGGGCCAGGGACTCCACATCATGGGAAGCTGGGACCATCCTCTACGGAGACCGCTCTGCCCGCCTTTGTCCTTCTTCGCCTTCACCCGATGTTGTAAGGTTTCTTGCTGGAGTTCAAACGACTACATATACAACCATCTCTTCCTCCCTCCTCACCTTTCTTGCTCTGCTCTTCTCTCCTCTCCCTCCTCTCTCATCTTAAACTTATTGCTTCTTGATACCCCTTCCTCAGAACTTCTCCGCCTGTTTCCTCTCTCTTACACTCTCCACACATATCCGCTCGCTATCGGCTTTGCTCTCACCGACCGTCTCTTAACGAACCCATTGTCCACGTTTGTCTACTGTAAAGAGCTCAGTCACCATGTGGTAAGGAAGCTTCTTCCTCGTCGCCGTCACCGCCTTTGTTACCGCCTAGCCTTTTCGTCTGCCCTGCCAGCCACCGAGCTTCCACCGATTCTTGCTTGCGACAGACGCAGGCTAAGATGGAATGGATGTCTATGGTTCAAGGCGACAATAGCAAAGAGAGAAGCTGGTGCTCAAAGAAGGAACTCGGTGGCTCAATTGATGAAGTAACAATAGCTAACCATTGCCATCAGTGGTATTTTCGGATACATCAACTACTTGGTGGAGAAGGACCGCAAGTTCATCCTGGATACTCTTGTCAACGGTCAGTAATTGCTTATCCCATGCTCATGCTCATAAGCACAATCATCATCATGGCTGCGCCCATGTGTTCCCCCTCCTCAGCTGCCCCTCATCACCCCTTTCATCAGTCATGCCCCGCCTCGCCATGCACTGGTGAGACGCAGGATCAGCGCCAAGATTTGTCTTGCTGACATAGTTTTTTTTTTTTGGGCAAACAGGTTTGTCCCGTCTCGAGTACCGTGGATATGACTCTGCTGGTCTAGCCATCGACGGCGACAAGAAGAACGAGGTTCTTGCCTTCAAGGAAGTTGGCAAGGTCGCCAAGCTCCGAAAGCTCATTGACGAGTCCGACCTCGACCTCGAGAAGATCTTCGATTCACATGCTGGTATTGCCCACACTCGATGGGCTACTCACGGCCCCCCTTCTACCACCAACTGCCACCCCCACCGGTACGTTTAAAAGACCCGAAATTCCCAATTCGATTGCTTGGTTCCTGATCTTTGTTCCCTTCGAGGATGCAAAGAGCAGCTCCGAATCGGGCGAGTGATTCTGGACACGGTGTGCTAACTACAAACCCCTGAATGCAGATCTGACCCTAACTGGGAGTTCACCGTTGTCCACAATGGTATCATCACCAACTACAAGGAGTTGAAGACACTTCTCCAGGCCAAGGGCTTCAAGTTCGAGACTGAGACCGACACTGAGTGCATTGCCAAGCTCACCAAGTACATCCACGACCAGCACCCCTCCATTGGCTTCACCGACCTTGCCAAGGCTGTCATCCAGGAGCTCGAGGGCGCTTACGGCCTCCTTATCAAGTCCGTCCACTATCCCCATGAAGTCATCGCAGCCCGAAAGGGTTCTCCTCTCGTCATTGGTGTCAAGACCGAGCGCCGCATGAAGGTCGACTTTGTCGATGTCGAGTACTCTGACGAGAACGCAGCCCTCCCCGCTGAGGCTGCTTCACAGAATGTCGCCATCAAGAAGAACGACCTCCTCGCCCCCGACACTGGCCTTCTTGGTGCCGCCGACAAGTCTCTCCTCCACCGATCTCAGTCTCGTGCTTTCATGACCGACGATGGCATGCCCATGCCCACTGAGTTCTTCCTCTCTTCCGACCCTTCGGCTATCGTTGAGCACACCAAGAAGGTCATGTATCTAGAGGACGACGACATTGCCCACATCCACGAGGGCTCTCTTAACATCCACCGCCTCAAGAAGGCTGATGGCAGCTCCAATGTCCGAACCATCCAGACCCTCGAGCTCGAGCTTCAGGAGATCATGAAGGGCAAGTTTGACCACTTCATGCAGAAGGAGATTTTCGAGCAGCCCGAATCCGTCGTTAACACCATGCGTGGTCGTCTCGACATTGCCAACAAGACCGTCACCCTCGGTGGTCTACGCTCTTATATCTCCACCATTCGCCGATGCCGCCGCATCATCTTCATTGCCTGTGGTACTTCTTACCACTCTTGCATGGCAGTTCGTGGTGTCTTTGAGGAGCTCGCTGAGATCCCCATCGCCGTTGAGCTGGCTTCCGATTTCCTGGACCGACAGGCTCCCGTCTTCCGTGACGATACCTGCGTCTTCGTCTCTCAGTCCGGTGAGACTGCTGACTCTCTCATGGCTCTCCGCTACTGCTTGGAGCGTGGTGCCCTGACTGTTGGTATTGTCAACGTCGTCGGCTCCTCCATCTCTCTCCTTACCCACTGCGGTGTCCACATCAATGCTGGTCCTGAGATTGGTGTCGCTTCTACCAAGGCCTACACTTCTCAGTTTATTGCCATGGTCATGTTCGCTCTGTCCCTGAGCGAGGACCGTGCCTCCAAGAAAGCTCGCCGCGAGGAGATCATGGAAGGTCTTGCCAATGTCTCTGCCCAGATCAAGTCTATCCTTGAGCTTGACTCTTCCATCAAGAAGCTCTGCGAGAACTTCAAGAATCAGAAGTCTCTCCTCCTTCTTGGCCGTGGTAGCCAGTTCTCCACTGCTCTTGAGGGTGCCCTCAAGATTAAGGAAATCTCCTATCTTCACTGCGAAGCCGTCATGTCTGGTGAGCTGAAGCACGGTGTTCTGGCTCTGGTCGATGAGAACCTCCCTATTATCATGATTCTCACCCGTGACAATCTCTTCAAGAAGTCACTCAACGCCTATCAGCAGGTTATTGCTCGCGGTGGTAAGCCCATCGTCATCTGCAACCCCTCTGATGAGGAGTTCAAGGCTTCTGAAGCCGAGAAGATCGAGATCCCCAAGACCGTCGATGTCCTCCAGGGTCTCCTCAACGTTATTCCTCTCCAGCTCATTGCCTACTGGCTTGCCGTTCTCGAGGGCCTCAACGTTGATTTCCCTCGTAACCTGGCCAAGTCGGTCACTGTCGAGTAAGCTCGCCACTGTGTTTCGACTGATTGTCGATGTACAGTATGAGTTTGGCGGCTGCTTGGGTTCCCCTTTGTTCTTCGCAAGGGGCTTATGATGAAATTTGGAGTTGGGTTTTGGACGGCACTGGCTTGCAATAAACATGTTGGTCAAGTCTTTTGCGTTTTGTCTACCTGGATAGCATGGAATGAATCTTTGGCAAAAATAAATGGGAGGCCAGGGACTAGGCTGGTCGTGGCGGTATTAGATGGCAAAACTCGACAAGAGGTTGATAGGCAAGTTGGCTTATTTACGATACATTAGTTCTAGGCAACATAATCACGAATATCAAGTGTTACAAATTGCACGTACAGTTAATCTCAAATGATGCATAATTTGATGTATTGCTACAACCGTGCCATGTACTCAATGTCTTGGCAAGTTCCCAATGACAAGCGGAATTTTGCCTGGTCCTTGCTGGTGTTCACTTACATGGTCAATGTGTTGTCATCATCTTGATACAGCCAGTTGAATCTTCTCTGAAGAAACATCAATCAAGTCTTGGCTTGGATTGAATCTTGTGCAACCTCTCTCATGGATTATAAGGTGACTGGCTTTCGTCACTCAATTTTCTCATTCCAGGACCGCTGTCACATCTTAGACAGTTTGAGTACCGTATCCACGGATTCTCTCTGCAAAAGCCCAGCTCTGAGCCTCGAGTTGTAGACCATCAGTAATCTCCACGCCTTCCTTCGTAACAACCGCCATCGAGTAAGAGTCCAGACTGCGCGCGTCGCGATAGTATAGAACCTTCATGCATTCCTTGATGATTTTGATGGCTTCGTCCTTCTCCAAGTTCTGGGCAGCCTCCTCATCGGGAACATGACGACGCATGATGGGCTGGGCCAGCATGGAACCGAAACCCGTAGCCAAACTGGGGGCACTGTAGGTACTGCCGAGGAGGTCAGCGGCGGCAAGGAAAGGTTTGTCGTCATCGTCGAGCCCAGCAACAAGGAGATGGTTCCACAGAGGATCGAACTTGGAGCGGCGACGATAGAGTAGCTTTGCGAGGTAGCGGTGGAGGTTTGCGGCGTTGAGGCGGGGGGCATCGGGAGAGGTATAAGCCTCGTCTAGGGAGAGGTCGATGAGATGGCGGTCGAGATACTGCATATCCGAGATGTCGCCGCTGAAGCCAACGACGGAGGACTCGGCGAATGAGCGGAGTCGCTTGATGTCGGTGAATCGGGCTAGAGAGCCGTACGAAGCTGGAAAGCATTAGCATCTACTTAAAGATCGGTGCAGATATAATGTACCTAGGTTATCGGCGGCCATGACAACACCATCCTTGAACTTGACAGCGATGACGGAGGTACCAGTGACGATTGGTTGCTGGGTATTTTGCTTAGGACCGTTATCAGCCATAAAGGAGGCATCGTAGGCACCATAAACATCGTCTCTAGGCTATTGGACGTTAGTCTTCTTAGGATTGGTGACGTTGAAAGGTGCAACATGGGAGGACATACACGACCCCAAGCTTGTGGGCGGTGATCCATGGTTTCTGTAGTTGAAGAGCTACAAGGAGAAATATATTGTAAGGGTGCGTTCCTTTGGCGTTATGGAATGAAACTGCCAGTGTAGAATATAGTTGTGGTCGTCGGGGTTGATGAGTTGATGATGAAGTTGAATAAGCTGCTATTCTCTAGGCCAGCCTTGCTTGACTTGACCTCACTGTCGCGTCCAACGGCAGCCTGCGACCAGTGGGTGAGATGAATGCAGGGTCGTTACATAAGCGAATCCTGAAGTAGTGATTGGTTCGATTGCTCAGCTGCAAGAGCTGTAGCTCCTAAAGTCGAGAGTACCCGACGTACTAGCTATAATTGGCGTGTCTGAGGGGTACCACTACCATGGGAGCTCTTGCATGAAGTTGAGCCCACCCGCGCCTGCCCACCTTCCAGAGCCGGCACTGGATTGCAAACTGCCCGCAAAGCGCAAACCATGAGGTAGGCACGGCCACGGTCAACACATCAGCCTCATCTCGACTAGACCAATTCCTTACCGTACACAAGCTCAGCCTTGCAGTTAATTGTCGCCGCCACTGAAAAGCAGTTCGCACAAGTCAATTTTCTCTAACACGTTTACAGACATCAAAATGCTCACTTCCGTGGGCCGGGCCGCCGCCCTTCGCGTTCAAACCACCCGTCTTTCAGCCTCCACTGCCTCTGCCGCTCAATTGCTCTGCCGCCAGTCGGCCATAAAGACTGCGCTTCCTATCCGAAGCTTCACCGTATCAGCATGGTCGCCCTCTTCTGCCTCCGGCGATAAGAAGGCCTCCAAGAAGACGACTACCAGCACCAAAAAGGCTACCGGCACCACCAAGCCCAAATCTAAGGCGACTGATACCAAGTCCAAATCCAACTCTAAGACTAAAGCGAAGCCCAAGCCCAAGGCTGCTGCGCCAAAGCCCAAGAAGGCCAAGAAGGAGGTTGACCCTGAGAAGGCCAAGAAGCTCGAAATTCGGGAGCTCAAGAAATGGGCGCTGAGAGACAAGTTGGCGACGCTGCCAGCTAGCACTTGGCTCCTGTTTACGTCGCAGAACAGAGGAAGCAACCTAGGAAACGGCGGAATTACTCAGGAGTCGACTGAGCTGGCTGAAAAATTCCGTCAACTGAGCGAAACCGAGCTACAGGTCCGTAACCTCTCTCCCTTTCCTTGCTGTACCAGATAAGCTAACACAAAACTTAGGATTTGCGTCGCATAGCCGTTGCCAATCGTGACAAGAATATTGAGAACTACAAGGCTTGGGTTCAGTCTCACGAGGCTGCACGCATTCACTTAGCCAACAAGGCCCGCCGCCGCCTTGCTTTCCTGACTGGCAAGCCTGCTAAGATGATTCCGGATGAGCGTCTGCCCCAGCGCCCTGCAGGATCTTATGCCCTCTACCTTGCCGAGAACTACGATAATTTCGGCCGTTCTGAGGATAACTCTCCCAGGTTCAAGGCAATCGGCCAGGGCTGGAGGGAGCTGAACCCTGCCGAGAAGGCACGCTACGAGGAGCGCGCCGCTGACCAGTCAGTCAAGTACAAAGCCGAGATGGAGAAGGTTGAGGCACGCGCAAAGGCCATTCAGGAAACTGGAATTGCCTAAGGGATTGGATAAAACGGGAAGCCAGTTAGATTAGAGAGCAACTCTATGTACAAAGGACTATTTGTTGAGTGATCGTGTTTGTGCTGGTGTCGGAATTCATGGTGTATATGATCTATTTATGGTATGGTACTGATCATAACGGGCCTGGGGCCAAGGAAATGGTAACGGAGACTTTATCTGGTCTGGTCTTGTCTATTTTTGTTCTTGTTCGTGTTTCATTGGATCAAGTGTGAGCTACCAGGACTCTGGCTAAGACATGATAACCCCAGACCAGCTGAGCTGAGCTAGTAGTCACTTGAGAATAGTATATGTATATTACAGGCTGGTGCAACGTGCCTTTTGTCTATTCATGTCGCCTTATAAAACAAAGGACAAAGCTCTGTAACCATATCCAATTGCGATGACGCTGACGGAAAGATTTATCTATAAGCAAGAAACCAACAACGCCTCGCTTATGATGCGCATAATGAGGACCTCCCCAGTATGAAAAGTGTAGTAGTATCCGAACTGACGTTTGGTGTGCTGAGCCATCCAAGTCATCCCAGCTTTTAATAAGGCGGGATTTCTAAAGCAACTTCACCGTCCGCTCCATACCATTTCGCACCACTTGTCTTGACTTGTCTTCCACTTGCCAGGTAAAGAAGCAAGTAAGTATGTTTCGCGACATGACCCCAGCAATATAAGCGAATCCAATCGTGAGAATTGTCCCTGCGACACCAAGTTCCCCAGCCCGCCAAACCACTCTTGAGATAGTTACCAAGGAACACCCAAGTATCAAATCGAACGGTCGGGCTCCAGTTGCTGCAGTCGAGCAGCCAATATCCTCGTTCAAAAGGATCAAGATCACGTTTTGTCGTCGGACGATATCTCGACGACAGGTCGTGAGAGAGTTTGGCAAGCTTCTCGGATATTAAATCTGCTGGATCGATGTCGTCCACTCCCACGGATGGGGATGGTGGCCGGATCTCCAGGCTACTACTGACATGGTCCACTTGAGAGTTTCTCGTTGATGAAGCTGGGCCTGTGTCGCTAAAGCTTCTGACTAGGTCACCATGCTCTAAGTGTGCAGTCTTGAATCGTTTTGATGATGGAGGTTCTGACCCTGCACGAGATGATTGAGCTGGTGAATGGCTGCTGGCTGCACTGCCAGAGATATGTGTGACATCCAGAGCCAAGTACTTAAATGCTATCGCCTCTGTGTTAGATGAGGGTATGGGAAACTCGGCTGACTTGACAGCTTGTGGTGTCATGGGTACGACATTTACGGACTCTATAAATCCGGGGACCTCGAGAGGTAGAGATTCTTCTTGATTGGGAGCTAGCAGAGAAGAGGGTATATCAACTCTATGCCCCAACTCTGGTACTGGAGGACGCCTCTTATGCGCAAGCGGGGATGAAGATGATATATAGGCCTGGGATGACTGTGTCTTTCCAATATAACTCTGTAATATACGCGAAGGTGAAATATTTAAGAGCGCAGCATCTGGCATGGGATAGGAGTCACTGATCTGACTAGGAGGCGCGCACCAAGAGTTGGTTGATCCGAAGCCAGCATCGTCTGATGAGGGAATTGAGCCTCGAGCCAATGACTGACGCGGTAGACATGGCGATGAGCGATTGTCTATAGCCCCTTCAAAACTTAGATCTTGGGAGGTGATCTCAAATGATTGTCCAAATGACGTTGCTACTCTGGTCTGACTTGGTGATGGTGCCCCTTGATTTCCTTCTGGTGCACGTCGTTCTTCTTTACTCGCCTGTGACGCCACCAAAGACAACTGTGTGCGCTTCTGAGGTTGGAAATCTCGATAAGCTTGAGCGAGTTGTCGATAAAAAACATCATCGGTTGATCGACTTGGTGCTGTGATGTGGACGAGGACCTCTGCGTCGTCCGAGCTGTTCCTTGCCATGTTTTGAATGCCAGTAAAGCATGTCTACTGCTTCTTGTCTAAAGACACTATCCTTAGAATGAAGAGCAGTAGTCGGGCTGAAGAGAAGAGATATTATTGCAATGACGGGCGATAAGTTGTTTACATCCAAAGTGATCCAAATAGTAGGTAAAAGAGAGCACGAGCCAGGTGAGACAATGGTGAAGAAATATGGAATGAAGTGGTGAGCAGGCAACAAGAGAACAAGAAAGAAGAAGAAGAATAGAAGTTACGATGACCTTTAGGCAAATCCAAAAGAGTAAGAAAGTGAGTCCTTGCGGAGGAGAAGCGAAGCCTCGTGACGCATGATATCGATTCACGCCGTAGACGTACAGTGGGAAACTCAATTGAAGCCGCTGAAGTTAGGGGAACTGATTCCCTGATTGGTTGGTTGCTCTATGTAGTAGGTACCGTAGGTAGGCATCTACGTGCTATTACCCCCACCGTATTGCCATTAGTCTAAGATTGGATATGGATCAGCTGTGCAGAAAGAGACCCCTGATCTCACCACCAAATTAGGTAGCTCTATCTTTACAGTGGCCATACCATACCCCAGGATATTATCAAAGAGCCTCTCTCTGACTCTTCCCACCTCCTCGACTCCTACTGCTACCGCAATCTCACACGTACAACACATACGTAGGCAGACACACCCAGTGAAGATGGCTGAAAAGACAAAGTCTAGAGGTCCCCTCGGAAGAGTTGTCGTCATTGGCGGTAACGGCTTTCTAGGCCATCACATTGTTAACCAGGCTGTTGAGCAATGGACAACCACTGCCACCATCGGCGTCGACCTACGATGCGAGCGCAATCGCAACCCCAACGCCGAGTACCGAGAATGCGATATCACCGACCCTCAGAGACTTCTCTCTCTATTCGAGGAGCTTAAGCCCGACGTCGTCATCCACACGGCCTCTCCTGTTGCTGTCAACCCCAAGATCGGTCACGATGTGTTCAAGAAGGTCAATGTCGATGGTACAAAGGCTGTTGTGAATGCCTGTCAGAAGACGGGCGTCAAGGCTCTTGTGTATACAAGTTCTGCTAGTGTTATCAGCGACAACGTTACCGATTTGCTTAATGCTGATGAGAGATGGCCTTTGATTCGCGGGGAGGCTCAGACGGAGTACTATTCAGAGACCAAGGTATGCTCACGCCACATTACAGTCATCCTAGACTGCCTAGTTGACAAGATATTGCCCGCAGGCCCAAGCAGAGGAGATTGTCATCAAGGCCAATCGTCAGGAGGACTACAAGCTCCTTACCACCTCGATTCGCCCCGCTGGTATATTTGGTGAAGGCGACGTCCAGACTCTCGCTGGCATTCTCAACGCCTACAAGCGCGGCAAACACACCATTCAAGTCGGCACCAACGAGAACCTCTTCGACTTCACCTACGTCGGCAACGTCGCGCACGCCCATCTACTCGCAGCGCAGCTCCTCCTCGCCACCGCTGCCTCTCCCACCATTCCCCTTGACCACGAGCGTGTTGACGGCGAGGCTTTCTTCATTACAAATGACACACCTGTTTACTTCTGGGACTTTGCCCGCGCCATCTGGCGTGCTGCTGGTTATGACAAAGGCACAGAAGGCAACTGGGGTCTTAACCGTGAGCTCGGCATCACCTTTGGGTATATCAGTGAGGTCGTCGCCAGCATCCTCGGCAAGACACCTACACTCACTCGCAAGTCTATCATCATGAGCTGCATGACCCGCTACTACAACATCAACAAGGCCAAGCGCGCTCTGCGCTACCAGCCTGTCTGGTCTCTGAAGGAGGGCATTGATCGTGGTGTGAACTGGTTCCTTGAACAGGATAAGGCTGCCGCCGCTGCTGCCGTCAAGGCGTAATTATATTAGTGATGAAAGAAATCGGTAAGGAGTTGTTCTTATCCAACGAGGTAAATGGAGAAAATGTGGTAAAAGCTTCAAATCTGGCCATAAACCGAGATTTTGGCCTATGTATTCAATACGTGAACTCTTTAATTATTGCTTAGTCTACAAATTCACCTTCAGCAAGTACACGTCTATCTTGTCTAATGTGAAACAATAACTTGATACGAGTTCAAATTGCCACAAATAAATACAGGATCGAGCCTGATGTCAACATCGGCCATAGATGATGACCTTAATAGAATGCACTCCGTCTTGATGCTAGCAAGTGATACCAAAGTCCAATCGTCAAGTCGTAAATACCCAAATGGAACATAATCTATTGTTCCTATCTCGCTTATCGTCACTTATATCCGTGACCAAAATCCCATCTGATCCCAGAATGAAGCCAACATAAAGTAGTTTGCATCCTCACATCTGACCCGGCACACACACATGAATTTTTTTGCACAAGCAGTCAATGGCCCTTTTTCATCTTGATCTCGCATCAAATCGCCTTGCCCGGTCTCAACACTCCAATAGGAATCAACCTGCTAACATGGTTTACTGCATCCAACACAGGTATAGAAGAAGGTAGAGAGAGAAACGAAAATAAGAACACATAACACTCTCTTTTTGAACCCCCTTTTTGTTTCGTAAGAAAAAAAGGTATGGCTCTTTAACACCAGCACCCCCTGCCCAAAAAACAAACACTGAACCCAAGAGTAGATGAGAGTAGCAGACATATATCTCTCATGTTACTTAGGTGACGAGAATTTGAGGGGAACATGATATATAAAGTTAAGGGTTGGGAGGAGAAGAAGAATAGGACTGAGATCATCATCTCGTCTTCTCAGAAGAATGAAAAAAGAACTACCAGGCTTGTTGTGTCGTGTGGCGTAGGAAACAATGAATGCTAAGGGCTTTTGTGACTGGTAAAATGCTCTTCCTGTTTGTTCCGCAGTTGTATGCTCTGATATAGCACATTACAAGCCCAAGAAGCGAAGAGGAACGCCGTCGACTATGCAAATGACTCTCTACTCCCAAATCATGCCTCCTGAATTGCACGTAGAATAACGAAACGAAGCTTGACGCTGGGCGTTTCCGGGCCCAGCTGTGATCAAGAATATCATTGTAAAAAGAAGTATCATGAGTTGCCGGACACACCGAGCCCGCTGCCTTGACGTCCCATACCAGAGTTACGCCATTCTCGCCTCCTGTTATGCTCGGCGCTGTCAAGCTGACTGTCCGACTGGTTGAACTGGTTGACCCCATAAGGCGAAGCATTGCCCAGATCGTTCCGTCCTCGGAATCGCGCCGGAGGAGTTCCATGCCCATTGCTAGGATGAGGCATTGAGGCATCTTGTATCGTGCGAACAGTGGCTTCACCCTGCCAAACTGCTGGGTCAGTTTCTACTCGCCGAGCTGGTGGTCGGGTGGAGTTGTCCTGACGGTTGAAGACCTCATTTACATCAGCAATGGAAATCTGTCCCCGCCGATCTTGAAATCGCTTAAGGATGTCCTTTGTTGTGAGATCTCCACTGTTGGTGAAGATATAAGGATCGTTCATGAGGCCGAGGATCTCATCAGGAACCTAGAAAAATGAGTACAATATCCAAGACCGTAAATCATACCAGTTCTTACCTGACACATCTCCTCAATGTGTGTTATCATCATTTCCACGGCATCAATAACATACATAGCTTCGCTATCTAAGGCAGGTGCCCTGTTGGGATTCGTTAGGACATTGGGCGCAATGACGGTGGCAAGATTCCTCGTATCCATCTTAGAGCCAAGGTCTTCATCCAGCTGGTGGAAAGTTCCGGCCCATTTGAGGAAGCTGAATAGGATCTCAAGACAGTCTCGGTGGCTCTTTGGCAAGAGACAGCAGGTTAAGTGCAGGCACTGCTTTCTCTTATCGGGGTCTGGAATCTTGGCTGCGCTGATCCATAGCCGGTACAATTTGTGAGTCATCAAGGGATCTGGCAAATCTCGTAGGTACCGTTTGAGAAGCGCAGCGAGCTGAACGACGGGCTGTTCCATAAAGTTGACCACGTCACAGCCTTCGGCGTTGATAATATCCACCAGGAGTTGTTGCTTCTTGATGTTGCCGTTCTTTCGGAACACACCCTCCACAGAAAGATCCATCTTACGCATCGACGACACGATATCGTCGATGACAGCAGGAATTCGAAGCGTGCCCGGACCAACACCATCTGTCGATTCCGCACCATCCCTTTCGATAATAATCTCCAGAGGTACACCGAACACACCCTTTTTCTTTACGTTCTTGCTCTTGTCGTTCTTAAAGGCCTTTCCAAGATTTTTCCAGAAAGTCGCCTGCTTGCGCGACTCAATGAAGCTGAGTAGCTCTTCTAGTGAGAATTCTTGCTCAATCATGGGCTGCATGGTGAGGACAGCGAGATGTCGCACATTAAAATACTCGAGTCCGGAAAGTTCAGAAAAGAATTTTCGTCCAATTCGTTCTTGCCCCATATCAGAGCGCTCTCGTTCGGTTGACTGTGTCCGCAAATGACCCTGGTTTGAAGTTGGTGCATCTAGCGAGCGGTCTTGGAAGGGTTGTGGTGCTTTCTGTTGCAAATCTCGGGACTGCTCAACAGCGACTATTCTCGGAATGTCATCCAAAGTGATACCGTCATTCTGTCCAAACATTATGTCGGTCGAGCCTTGAGCCCCATGGCCCTGCCCAGCGTCACCGGCTGAACCTGGGCGCGGTCCCCTACCATCAGTGTCCATTACACGAGAGCTTCGGGCCTGTCGAACACTAGACGACAGGTGCCTATCCAGTCGCGTACTTCGTAGCCTGCGCACATCATTAAGAGTGTTCTCATACGACGACTCTCGTTTGCTGCCGCCCGGTCCGCGCGACTGTGAGTCTCCTCCCCTTGACCTTGGGTCACTTCCTTGGCCGTCGCCTGTACCATATCCGTTGTTGTCGGTGTCATCCTTGGATCGTGGTAGGGTCCCGTTAGCTTTTAGAATATCCAATAGCCGAGCTAGGGCGACTCGAAGCAGAAAAACATATTGCTGTAGTTTTGAGACATGCTCGAGTGGTAAGGCATTTGCTCCAGCACAATTTGTGCAGTAGATCTTACGATCCAATGCGTTAAAGCGGGCCTCTTGTAACGACCGTCCAATTTCTCGCCCGCACCTTGTGCATTTAACACAGCTCAGGTGCCACCTCATGTCGTTGTTCTTGGCGCACTCGTCCTCGACAGATCTATGGCAAAGAGAGCAATGGTCTGAGTCGTTGGCAGAGAGCTTTCCACCGCTTGCAGTTACCGACAGCTGACCGTCATCGGTCTTGACAGCGTCAAGGTCACTCAAATCGTCCAGGAACTGATACAGGCCTGTAGATGCATGGGCTTCGCGCTCAAGGCGAAGTGCGCCCTGAAGACAGATTCGGATAAGAAGTTTGAGGTAATGCGCAAGACCTGTGACGAGCGACAACAGCTCTTGCGTGACGCCCAGTTTGTGGGTAGCGTTATCTTGTGTCTTTGAAAGTAGGGAGAAGAAGGAAACAATCTTTTTACACAGTAATTTGGCTTCTCGCCCGTATGACATTCCTGGGTGGAAAGGTTAGGTCTCATATATCTCAAATTCAGGTTTGAATGGTCTATACCTTTTTCATTTAAGCTCACCATAGTTGCATCGAGGCGATCTGCTGATTGGAACAAGATCTCAACATGCCAGATGAAGCGCTTCGCAACAAAGACTCCTTCAACATACGAGCCATTGCTGACATGGAGCAGCATGTCAGAAATGCAGGCAGCAGAAGACTCTTCAAAGGTCGACAGAACGCTCCATATACGAAAGACCTTCTCTTCCATGCGCTCCTCTTTCTCGCGGATAAGGTTTCTGCCTGCAGCATCGTCCGAACTTTCAAGCGCAGGTATCGAGTCCGAGGGCTGCGCCAACCGCACGTTCCAGAATTTGTGAATCATATAACACTCGGGGTGCCAGTGCTGGTTTTGTCCGTTTCTGAAGATCTCGACAAACTGCTTCAAAATGGCCGTCTGGCAGCCATTACACCGCTGCGCAAACTGTGTTGAATAATGATAATGGCAGTAGACGTTTCCGTCATGTTCGTAGTAGCTATCCTGAGCGCCGAATATTGTTGAACATAATGAGCAGGTAAAATGATCGACATGGTACTTTCGGTCTAGGGCGGTGATGTAAGAGCCACGGAGCGCTCCCCCGCACTGGTAGCAAAGGAGGCCCAGTCGGCGAAAGTAATCAGTCTCGCACAGGGGATATTGTCCCTGACCGTTTTCGTCTTCGGCAGGGAAGAACTTTGAAGCTACTATCTCACCGCAGTCCTATCAGTTGAATATTAGTATCGACCGTGGTCGATCAGAAACGGGGCGGACCTGGGGTTCGCACCTGGCACTTGAAGCAATCAAGATGGAATGTTCCATCAAGAGCTCGCACGAACTGACCCGTCAAGGGCTCACCACACGCCTGACACGTCCTCGTCTGGCCGCTGGCAGACCTCCCGTTACGCCCTCGCGACCTGTTTCGCTCAGCACTTTTACGGGGCGGTTGATCTTCAGCCAATCCTGGGGGATTAGGTGTACCTGGAGCTGAGACGGGTGGCCGCGGTCGATAGTTACCATTGTCTGGTGTTCGACTTCTGTATACCGGGCCACCATTCTGCCAGTTCGAATCGGCATGCGGGGGGATGTCCTGGGCATGATAATCGTGGGAATGGTCATCATGGCCATGTTCACCGAGCATAGCGTCGTCGTAGCTCGACGCCATCGTGAGAGCAATCCAGTACGTCAATGTGCACAATTCCTCCTCCTCGTTCCAAACCAGTACAGCACGAATGGTCTATCGACACCAAATTTCCAGCAATGGTCGGAGGGCGTTTGCAACGGTCGGCATCAGCACCGGCTGAGAGGAAGGCAGCAACAGGGACTTGGTTGAGATCAATTGGCGAAATCGGTCGAATAATCCAGTACAGGGAGATGCGATATCGTTCGTTGAATAGATAAGATGGAGCATGCACTATTTGGTGTTCGCGTGACGGCTTAACAATAAGCCCACCCAGTTCGGACTGGGATGATGAAAGGCGGCAGGAGGAGAAGTCGGTGGCAGTGAAGAAGCGATGCAGCGCGGTGCGGCACAAGACAACTAAGACCCGATCGACCTAGTACCTAATGTGAGGCTGGAGCAAGTACTGCACCACAGACAGTAAGGCTGAAGCGGAGAAAAAAAAAAAGAGACAATGGAAGAAGATGCGATCGATATAAGCGCGGCGCAGCGCGTCTGCGATGGTGTGGAATGAAGGAGCGTGGAAGATAAAAGTCGAAGCCTGTCGTGAGAGTAAGGTAAAGTGAGGTATGGATACGGTGTATGGAGAGAGGTAGGTAACTAGGTAGAGACTAGAATATGGAGGTTGCAGGAGGCGCCTGGCGGTAGGGGAGCTGAGGGCAGTTGTGGTGGTGGAGAGCCCAGGCCCAAAGGAGAGAGGACAGGACCGGCCTTCTTGTTACCTAGAGAAGAGGTACCTCTTCGAGGCTACAATAGGGGATCTGAGGTCGATCGAAGTACCGTATTACCTTACAGCACATTTACTGCTAGGGGCAAAGGTCGGGTACCAGTGGAGGCAACCTCAGCGGGGGCTATTGGTATAGTGCCTGGTTGAGACTGGCAGGAGATTCTACGCCAGATCAGCTCCAAATAAGAAACGGGGCTAACTAAAAATGGTCTCAGGAGGGACAAACTGAGCACTAGTACCTGGGTGACCGGATAGCAGCATCGACTACACATTAACGTAGGTAAACTTGAAATTCGAGTACCTATACAAGAACTTGAAAGAGAGGCCTAGTCCTCAAAAGGCTCAGTCAAGCAAAATAGGTAATAGATACCGATTCAATAACAACTGCTAATGTGTACGCGCAGCACTCCAATACAGGGAACCGTTGCCTTATGCAGATGCTGGGCTTTGACACAGTCCAACGAACGAAATGTGAGAAGCTGGTGGGCTCTGATGGAGGATGGAGTCTGGGTGGACCCTGTTTGTATTAGGGTCGCTTGAATACATCGAAATATTAATTTACTGCAATTTCCAGGCGATGAGGATCCACGTCAAACCCCGAGGAAGATGTGTTTAGTGAGATCCATTCATCACACTGCGTACTAAAATGAAAATTAATGGTGAATCCATCGTCATCACACTGCGTACTAAAATGAAAATTAATGGTGAATCCATCGTCTCGAATGTTGCTTCCATCCTTCACTTTTTCAGATGCAAGTGTAGGTAGATGCACCGCCGCGGCACCTTGGGGAGGTCAGAAAACCTAGGATGTCAATTTAGACAGTAAAAATGCTTTTAGTTAAAGCCTAGGATACTTTAGAGTGCCTCTTGATTAGTTTTATTTTGTTCCCCAATTCAAAGTCAGAAGTTTTCTCACCCTCAAGGGACCATCTACCTATCTAGGTACATATGCATGTCTCCATCAACACAGCCTTCAATGGATGGATATTATTAGGCACTTTTACTAGAAAGTAGTCTACCTGGTATCAAGGCAGCTTCATGATTTTGCCTCAAGTCCTAGAATTAGTCTCCCTACGCCAGAGGATGCTTTTCAGAAAAAAAGGAGGAGGGGCCAGGATTTTTACGACAATTCCATATCGTCAGCAAATATTAGGGTCCATCCCCAAGGATGTCACTCGAGCAACTACGTGTCTGCCGTTCTGAATATGGAGTCAGAAATTACAGCACATACCTTGACTCAAAAGTGACAAGACTGAACCCATGCTTGCCCACTGGGCGTTGCTGAGAATGTCTCCGCCTGAAGTCAGCCTGAGCCTCTAACTGGGAGCTGCACCACTAGATAAATATTAGTCAGTTACATACCATGAAAGACCCTGCCTTAATAAGGGGTTCCCCGAGTTTTGGTGGTCTAATAATAAATGGTCAAAGCTGTCCCTTGGCAGAGCACGGCTTACTCTGCAGCACTAAGCACCACCTTGTTTCTCACCACTCGAGGCACGGCGAGTTTATGAGGTCATTCCAATCCCCAGATTCCCCCTTTTAGCCTGGAAACGAAACAGGCTAACTCTCAATGGAGAGACATAAGAGGGAGAAGGGAGATTTATCATATTGCTTCGGAGTATGGAGCAGATGATCGAGAGAAGCACAGTCAGATCTCTTTCGTAGAACGCTACTGCGAATAACCTTGCCATGTTGGAAATTGCTATGATGAAGATCTTATCACATGTAGGTGTGGAGGATTAGGGGGCCACGTCCGAGAATGCCAACACAAGCCATGCACTAGACAGCTGTACAGAATAATGTGAAGTCTTCCAACAAGAAGGCCGTCAGACTGGATTAAATAGGCTGCCGCTTTAATAGTATTCTGAGCATTTGTATCCAAATCAAGCATCGAGGTCAAGTATCAACTCGACAAAACGAATCATTGTGACGATACCCAAAAATTACAATTATACAAGCTTTGACTAAACAACGGTAATAACAAAATACCACAAACATTCTTGCCGTTTCAAAATATGCAGCAGAAAAGCCAAGCCGCGCATTGCTGACGCTCATGCATATACACAATCCGATCCTTGAACTTACTCCACAATCTTCCCGTCAACCCCCAGTCTTGTAAGCATCATCATATCAGCCCTGGCATTATCCTCAAGATCTCCAGACTTTGATGGACAGACAAGGCACGTGCAGGCTCCGTTACGGGTATGGTATCTGAATAAGATTCAACCCATTATCATGAAATATTCTCAGACATGCACTAGCTCCTTGAGTCTTTTCTCAATCTTTTTTCGGCCCTCAAGAGTCCTCCAAACCTCGTGGGGTGCTCCATCGACGATATCCCAATTCTTAAGGTTCTCGGTCAACTTGGTCAGGTCTCGCTGCTTCTTCTCCCATGTATGGCTATCCTTGACGTGCTTGCCGGAGCTAATAACAACAAGTGGCGTATCCTTGTCCTGGATCTGACGGCTGGTCAGCGCATCTCGCCGAGTGAACGAACCGGCGACCAGACTCTCCTGTAGTTTGGCGAAGATGAACTTGCCATTCTGCTGGGCTGATCGTCCATATACTCGGTCGCGGCTCGTTCGGCCGCGGAAGATGGCACCGGGGATTCGGTCAAGGCCGAGTGGGGAGATAACGCCCCAAAGCCAGAGGACGAATCCTCGGCCGGGTGATGCAATGTCGTCGAGAAGATCCTCATGTAGGGGATCGACAAGGAGCATGCCTTTGATATGGTCCCCATGACGCGCGGAAAAGACTCGTGAGTAAATCGATCCGATTCCGGCACTTGCGAGGATCCATGGTCCGCTCTCGCCAGCATCCGCAAGAGCCTCGCTGAGGGTATCAACCACAAAGCCCGCGGATGATGGAGACGGCGCGTTATCTGACCAACCGAAGCCAGGTCGATCAGCGAAGCAGTATCGTGAAATGGACCCATTTTTGACGGCGTCATCCGCAAACCCCCAGAAATCGTATTCGACGGTTCGTTCACCGGCTTCGAACAAGACGGTGGGCAGATTGTTGCCCTTGGAGTCGGTCTTATTGCCGTAACAGTAAACGTGGATGCGATATTTGCCGTTATCGACCCAATGGAGCTTTCCTGGGTGTGATACACCTGCATCGAGGGCTCGAAGGATGATAGTCAAAGTGATGAGGAACACCGCCACTGACATAATGGCATAGGCGACCGTTGAAATCATTACCTCAGACCATTCGAACAAAGTCCGTCTCGTTTCGGCTCGACCGGTCAAGCGTTCCTCCTCTTCGGCCTTGCCCCATTTTACGGTACGATCGACCAACAGAGTCCAAAGACTGGTGAGGAGTGCCCAGATGACACTGATGGCACCAACCCAGCCCTCTTCATATCGTGTCTTTTCAACGGAGAGGAGAAGAACCATATCGAGGAGAATAACGCCCTGTTTAGAGTGTGAGAATGCAGAGCCATATGTAGTGGCACTTAATGTAGACTCACCGACATGAAGATAGCGAGGATTCTGACAGACTTGGATGGCACCTCGAAAAAGATGAGTGTAAAAATGAGGTTCGCAAGTGTCCATGTCGCAAAACCAAAAGCGAACCAAGGGCTCCCACGAGTTCCAATACCGGGAGGCGTCACAAAAGTAGAGACAAGAAGTAGAATCCACCAAACAAGTGTTGTTAGAGTAAAGGCAATTGTCAGGTATCGCAAAGCTCGAATACTCCAGAGGTTATAGGGAGACACTGCGGGATCGTCAGGTGCAAGTAGACCAGCTTGAGCTGAGTTGACACGGTTTGGGAGTAACCGAGTATGCTCATCTGGCATAGCCTGTTCCCCTTCTTCGGGATCATTGATGCGAGCGGCTCCATTTGCACCATTTGGTCGATCTTCTCTTGAGCGTTTTGGAGAGGAGAATAGAGGCATTGTGAGGGTGTAATGTTAGTTGCTTAGTTGATAATGCTCTCCGTATAAGTGTAAGTGTTGGAATGATGTGAGAGTGAAACTTATTCAGTCAGAAATCAATCGCTAGTCATACACAAAACGCAACATTCATAGAAAAAGGTCCATTCATTTCAATCGTCAACTTTTTCTCAAACCTCTCCGGGGTTCTATATGAACCCATGGACCAACTGCTAACAGATCCATGATGAAGAGGCTAAAAAGTAGAATACGTCATAAGCAAGCCATTTCAGCCCCCCAATTGGATGTCACCAATCACCATCATTATCAGCTCACAAGAGAGTACTAGTGCGGACACAAGCTTCCGGGAGATGGAGCTTGGAGCTCAGGCTAGGCTTTCAAAACAATTGCGGTTTAATATTGGATGGCCACTTGATCAAGAGTTTTTGTTTTTAGTTCCTGATTGCAAAACAAGGCAGGAATTGAATTAGCCATCACTAAAAATGAAAAAGATCGAAATGATGCGCTACCTTATAGAGTTCCTTGACCAAGACACTAATTGTTAAGGATAGTTCCGTTCATTCACCTTCACATATTTCACATCATATGATGGACTTTGCACAGCTCTAGATCAATGTCCAATAATATGATATCAGTCTTGGCTGGTCCGAATCTTCTCGGCATTTACCATCTTGCAAGTTTCAACGCAGTCACTCCCCTGTTGGTGTCCCGAATGACGGCTGTACCACATCATTATTAACATAATAAACAAGAATAACTCTCCAAAATAATCAACCAAGTTGACCTGGTTTTCAAGCGCGTTACCGGCGCTTGACATCTATTTTAAGGCCATCTATCATTGGATGCCAGACAATATCTATTTGGCCAATACATTCCGAGCACTTGTTCGTCACTCGTTCTATTCCTTATCCTTCGCTTACACAAAGTTCCTCAGCTCATCAAGGTCTTCATCAATCATCACTTCTAATGGAACCATCTGTTCAATCAAGTTTGACGGTAAGAGGGTATTATATTTAAATTCCCAGGATCATTATTAGATAAGTCTCTTAAGGAATATGTGAAAAATGGTAATCCGCGTGCCATATATAACCAACACCTGACAATCATTACCAGGTATCTCTGTATCTCTCGTTTTTGACCTGGCTCCTGATTAACTCCCGGAATCACCCTGACGGCAAAGGAAATAACTCATTGGGGAGCTTCTCTTCTACCCGTATTCGTACATCGTTCAAGATTACCCCATTATTAACCTTTATTCTAACCTCAAGTGTCCCAAGGAGCAACAGGATTGTACTCCTTAGCACTGGGGACTGTACTGATGCTACTCGACATCGAATGAGATGGCTGGCTGAGTCCCGAATATGATTGCGCCTGTTCTCGCTGCTGCCGTGCACGCTCGAATGCTTTCTCTGGGTCAGGCCCTCTGGTTGAAGTGATAGCGTCGTCAGGTATTTTTCCAATGGGCAGATGCATCTTTACTGCCGCTCGAGGATCCTTCATGTCGATGTTGTGCCGCCTGTATGCATTCCTCTTCTGTTCCTTCATAGCCTGTGCCGATGGTTCACTTACCGATAGCCAATCCTTGACTTGAGTGAACCAGCGTGATTTTTCTTTCTTGGACTTTCTCGTATCTGTTGATGACATGGAAATTCTTGATCTATCATTGCCACTAAGGAATGATACATATTCAGACAAAGGACGGGGTGGTATGAAAGCTGATGACCTGGGACTGACGAGAAGCTCTGTGGTTGACCTGATGGAAGAGGACATAATTGGTTGTATCTGGAGCTTTGGAGGATCGCCAAGCTGATTAAGTTTCGTAGGTAAACTTTGGAATTTGGGTTTATGGAGCTGATCAACGGAGTATCTATGATATAAGACCAGAGAGTCGGATCGACTTGGGAAAGTTCTAATGCAGTTGAAAAGTTTCAAAAGATACGGTATTCCAGCTGGTAATATTTAAGATCCGCCTTGAATAATTGAATATCTTGAAATTCTGGTCGTATCTGTATTAGGCATAGTCCTCTGCCATCAGACACTCGTTATCTTGGTAATCCCGCCTCTGGAGATCTCGATGTCGTAAGAAAGAATTTCCCTCAGTATATGAAGCGGAATTCTTGATTCCAATATTGACAAATGCAGGAACAGACAGGGTAGCTATGATCGTGTGGCCCCAAACCTTTGACGTTGGATGTCAACGGCGGTAGTGGAAGAATGATGCAAGTGCACGAGTCGTGCAACGCAGCAAGGGGAAACACTGCCGACAGCAGCTAGAAGATCGCCGGGTAGATGGAATGTAAGAAGAATTATTGCTTCTGGAAGAGGAATAAATACGAAAATGCAAACTAGTGAAACTATCAGGGGTTTATATGGTCAAGAAGATGATGAGATTTCAAGGACAGGGAGATGAGGGGGATGCTCATAAATCACTGGGAAGACGGGATTTCAAGTTAGAAGCGGAGAGGTTACTAAGATTCAGTTACGCATAAGTACTGCTCTTGTCCATGGCATTACCAACAAAATCAATAACCAACCTGGGCAGTATGTAATAGTACAAGCTGAGGTACTTTGTATGCAGTACCGTACCTTACCCTCACATTCATCCATGTCACAAGCCTCCAGCGTCACTCCAATCCCATCACACCCTCACAAACTGGTTATCCCATCTTGGTCTAGATCAAGCTGAGGAGCCAACACGAAAATTGCTCACTAAAGCTCCTGATTGGATGAAAGTCGTTATGATGTCGAGAAACTTCTGGCGGGACGATGCAACGGCGAGAGCTTGTGGCTTGCCTTGGTCTCGATGGCAGCTGAATTTGTCGCTGAATATTTGTGTGAGTTGGTGGCTTTGATGGCGCCCCAACAAGTAAATTTGCCATGGGACAAAGATGGGCCACTAGTTCTAAATGCCGGTTTACCGTTTGCCACATTGTGAATTCGTTTCTTGTGAGGCCGAGTCTTGTAAAAGGCGTCAAGGTGTTGACAGTTGACTATCTTCTCAACCCGAGGCTATGGTTAAGCGATAACGCAAAAGTGTCAAACGCCTCCATTGACAATCATTAACTAGACCGGAAATCTGCACCATTATCCAATACTCCGCAGCATCTCACGTTGTTGCTTAGGTGGCTGGCTGGACCTCGATCAAGTGACACAGAAAAAGCAATTGTGGTTAAA
This sequence comes from Fusarium beomiforme, assembly GCA_002980475.2. NCBI lineage: Eukaryota > Fungi > Ascomycota > Sordariomycetes > Hypocreales > Nectriaceae > Fusarium > Fusarium beomiforme. Next base: position 19,716 of record PVQB02000894.1, on the reverse strand, counting down.
ATCATCATAGCACTCGAAATATTGATAGGCTATCAAGCTTTGTAAAGTGGGCAACCATGGTGAAGCACATGCTGGAAGCGAACTTTTATGCAAATCATTCACTAGTTCTTGATGGTGTTTGCTAACAGAGTTTACTCTACACACTAACGGAGCACAACTCCGTTAGCTGGTTGTATTTTCGCATTGTTCTACCAAAGTCACAGCAGAGCTTATCATCTCCCACTTTTACTTCTTATGCCCCTGACTACCGCTGACGTCTTTACGAAGGCTTAGAAAATGCCGTGTCTCAGTGTAAAAAGAAACGCGATCTTGGCTGAGCGTAAAGCGCCTACTGCACAAAGGCTGAGGTGGCACTCAAACAACAACAAAGAGCCTGCTCTCAAGCTCTTTTTAGACACGGCACAACATCTGAGACTGTTGAATTCGTAGGCTTTCCGAGAACTTGGTACAATGGGAGTCGAGAACAAATGATCAACACCTCTCAGGTCAACGTTGAACCTAACCAGAGGGATGGCTTGACATGCACGCGGGGAGAGAAACGTCACCCATCTTGGGGCAGAAAGCTGAGTGTGGCAAGTCTGTCAGATACATCAAATAGTCTGCATTTACAGAACGCGGCATTGAATCTCGAACCAAGTCAATTCTTGACAGAAATGACAATTGAGCTCAAGGACGAAATCTCGCCTCTCTGTCAAAATAGATGCCTTGTGCGCGCCGTACCTTTCTTTTTCCCTCTATAATGGATGCTTGTGGAAATTCGGCTAGTGGAGCAATTGTCGCGTATCTGGTGTTCTGACAGCTGAGACACTGTGTATCTCAAGTCTGGACAGGAAATAACAACATCTTTCAGCCTCTTAGGGCGGGTTTGTGATACCAAACTCCGCTATATTAGCGTATGACATGTACTTATCACTGTGATTTGGTGAAACCTAACCATAGACAACTGCTCCTACAGTATAAATGGCCGGCTTGTCCTTGTCTATTTCTGTTTATGCCTTTGTAGAAAATTGAAGTAAATGTCTTAGATGGCCAAAATACAAGATGGTCTGTGCTCACTTGCAGTCGGAACTGGCGTGAGATCTTGCTCGATCCAATCGTTAAATGTGGAGATCTATCACCAGGGTCCATCCTGGGCCATATCCAGGGCGACCCGCCTGAAGCCAACCTAAGATAAAGCACAAGACCGAGACTGCTGAGCTGAGGCTGAGACGTTCAGAAGCCTTGCAATCTCTTGTAAATCGAAACGCCTTCTCTGAGTAATAAAACTGCTAATATGTATGTGCATTGATCCTATCTGAATTTTTGCAAAGTCACACTGACACACCCTTGCGCCGATTTCTAAAACCGAAATAGACCGCATGCATCTGACGTTACATCCAAAGTCTCACCTTAGTTAATCAGGCTTGTCTAACCCCGCCATAAACTGCGCCTCCAGAGGGGTCACAGCAGCCCGATTTCCTTGTTGAGACACCTGACATCCATTCCATGTTCTGCTTTCACCAAGCGTCCCGATCCCGTCCCGTGTACTTCTCCCTTCTCACTTCCCTCATCTTCCGTCTTGTGTCCCACGTCTTACTTCCTATTGGACCATCTTCACGTACTCCTCCGCCGTCGCCCGGAGCTCTCCCGTGACATCTCCGTTCTTCGGTGCCTAGCTCACAATTAACTTGCGCAAGAGCTTACATCCAATCTTCGTCGAGTCAACAAAGTAACTGTCTCCAGCGGCGCAACTCGATCATGCCCGCCCTCACAATCAATACCGATAACCCCCCCAGCAATCATTCTCATTCTCCAACCAGACCGCCTGTCTCTCCCATCACACCTCCCTTGCGTCCTACACAACGCTCCGCGACCGAAACTACAAGCGCCGGCGCCGGGGGTCGTCCAAGCCTTACACATTCACAGCCTGACCAGACTGCAATACCACCACCTGCACCTCAACCAATAGTCTTTGATTCTAACCCAGACGTCATTGCGCTCAAGTCGGCGATATCCATTTTACAAATCCAGCGACAGCGCGCCACGGCCGACATTCAAGCTCTCAGTCGCGCAAAGGATGAGGCTGTACAGGATCCGGAAGCTTTTATAAAAGATCTTGTAACTGGCAAGATTAATGCGCCTGAAAACGACAGCGATAGCGACGATGAAGATACAGTGATGAGCGGTCAAGGCCCCAGTGGTCAACAAGACCCTGGTGAAGGCTCCTCCAGGCAGCGCACTGCTACCCAACCCCCAGCATGGACGAATATCCCCCAGCCGCAGAATGTGGTTCGCTGCCCACCCATTAACTGGTCTCAGTATGCTGTAGTGGGTGACTCCCTCGACAAACTTCATAACGAACAAGTCACGCACCCCAACCAGGGTACACCAGCAACGATAGGCACAAACGGCATGTACGAATTCAGAGGTGAAGGGAAGCAAGAGAGATACCCGGGTGTGGCAGTGCCCTATGCTCCAACCCAGGAACGCTTGAACAAGAAGCCCAAGAGCAGGAGGTCATGAGAAATGATGACATCCATGATTCATGAACGAACGACTACATACACAGATTTTTGATATTTTCTTTTAGCGAAACTTCAATGCAATGGATAAATCCCCATTTGCACATCGGCGTTAGATAATAGATGGAAAGCTTGTCAGAGGGTGCGGGCAATACAACCCCGAATTTCATGGATCGGCAATGAAGTTAAGTGAACGATCATATTGAAACCATAACTTTTTTACTGAATAACTCGTCAAAGTGAAAGTACATTTACTATTCTGGAGCTTCCTGTCATTCTTTAACAGAGAAGCGCCTTAACAACATAAAAGGGCTGTAGGACTCGGGAACAGAATCAATGATAAACCGAGGGGTCTTCACTTGGGTAAGAAAACAAATCGACTTGATGTATCCCTCATAAATCTACACTGGTCCTGCGTGGATGATGCTATGTTCCAACATGCCCAGAACAAGTCAAGGTTGATCCCATTTTAAAAAAAAAAAAAAAAAAAGGCCCGATCCTCATACCATGCCATCTCAACATGAACACACAGGCTCTAACGCCATATAAATCACAATAATTCCCTTGATGTTGACCTGGTACGCCTTCCTGGTATTTCATCTAAATCTCGATATCAAGCCTAACCGGGTACTTGGATTACTCTGGAAAATCTCTGCAAGGGCCGTTAGCTTTCACATGCTGTGGCTGCAAAATATCTTATTGAAAACGTACTCTGTGCTTTGCTGCGCCGATCGACGAAGCCGTCGGTTGTACTTTTTTTTGTCATCTGGGTTTCCTCCCCAGTACATCTTGGTTGCTTCCGGGTTGACAATTTTGCGTGGATCATAGGCGGGCTCATCATCTTCAAGGATGGCAAAGATGGCCTCGATATGTGATCTCACATCTTCTCTTTTCATGGGATTCGGGGTGTAGCATGTTGTACCGTCAGCAGCAATGTGGTGGTGAAAAATATCAGTCTCGAATTTGACACGGGGTTGTTCCTCGGGAAAGCGGACGCTGAAATTCATTTTGATCCTGAACAGACCACCATCGAGGTTAGTCATAGGGCGACCGAAATAGGTGATGACCCATACGAATGGGTTCTCGTCCTCAAGTAGGACGTTGTGTGGCATATCACTTCGTTTGAATGCCTCGACAACCTGCTCAAACTGGTGTTGGAGATTAACAGCAACAGTTGTCTCACGCTTCTTAGCATCTAGGCCCTCCTCGGCCCATCTCTCAGGTTCCGCATCGATTGCAGCCTTGATAGCATGCAGGCGGCTTTCGAGCTCGGGGTAGTTGAATTTTCCATCCATAGAGTTGTTGCCTGGAGACTCGAATGGCATTCTCGCGAAAGGCTGGTTAGGCTTGGTTTCCAATTTGCCTTTCTCTACCGCGGCGAGGTACGACTCGTAATACCAAAGAAAGCGACGTTTGCATAGATCCTTGAAGGGCTCGAAGGGGACGATAGCTTCGTCGATATCATCATCATCTATCTCGTTTACTCCTGGAACAGTGTGCGACTGAGTGTTACCGACGTTGATTCCGAGATAGTCTTCCAAACGTTGGATGACACTAATACGTAGTGTCTCATGACGAATCTACAAGAGTTAAGAAGTCTTTCGTAGAAATTGATATGGCGACAAACCTTTTGGATGTAGTCCTTCTGGTTCTTCTTGTCGCTTTCTTCATTGGCATCCTCGAATCCTGGCTCGTTCTCGTAGGGATTGGATGATAGAAGACTTTGAATGGACAATAAGATAGATTCCAGTCCTTGTGCAGATGACCACTCCTCTCCGCGTTCTCCGCGCCATGTTCTAGCCAGTGTCAGTTCGAGTTCCCGTTCTACTACACGATCCCAAATACCCTAGAATTGAGCTAATAATGTTAATGCAAGCTAATAGTATGAGGTGATGTGCGATAACTTACAGGCAGACTTTGCCGTTACTGTATACATTAGGATTGAAGCGACAGCGCCCTCCGTTTGTGGTGATACAGATTACACTCGGGGATTTGGAAGGATATTCTATGATCAAGAATGAGACTAGGCTTTGTCATGGGGAAAGGGCCTCTACCTTTGTGGAACCGAATCGCAAACTGACAAGTTGGGTCAGCCTATCTTTTCAAAAAGTGACGAGTCCGGCGCTTGGGACAAACCTCGAAGAATCCGAATTCATAAGGAGTCTCATGGGGACCCATGATCAAAGCCTTGACATTGCGAACATCGATATCGCGACATGCCACAGCGAGCGCTGCAATAAAAAGTGATCGCGTGGTCAGTTTCTTTTTCCAGTGTGTGGTGCGTACAGGCAAACGATAGTGACATACACAAATCACAGCTTTTCTGGATGTCACCCAGCTCCTTAAAACAGTCTTAGTATCTTGAAACTGGAATCGTGAACGAAGGGATGGGAGTGCCGGGGAGTGCGGGGCAACGAACCTTGGAGATGCGAATAATAGACTGGTCCATGGAGCCTCGTATGTTGCAGTCTAGCTAGATATTGATGGCTGAGAATTGATGCTGACTGCTGAGTGCGACGCACATGGACGTATCGCGGCCAAATGCGAGGTTGTTGATATGAAAGTCTTGAGTAATGAGACCCAAGGTCGGAGTGCACGTTGGAGTTGTAGTTGTGAGGTGGGATGCGTGAGTGAGTGTTAAGGCCATAGGAGGAAAGTGGGGGAGGTGGCAGCTTCGTTAGGCTGAGAGAGCTTGTATAACTTCACCTCCGATCAACGCCTTAAGTTATTTAATTCCGGAGCCTTGATAGCTAGGCTTGCTTATACCTATGTTTGTAGTTATTTGTTGTTTGCCTTGTTACCTAATATGCATATAGCCTATCTGGGCAGTAAGGGCAAACTGGTGATGCCTATAGAGGCAATCATCCTAGAGGGACTATTATAAATAGTCCTCTTTCTACTAGGCTAGACTTAATCCTATCAGGCCTTCCTTTTCTATCTAACAAGCCTTACCTTTGAGTTTCCTAAATTTAAGATTCATTGCTGATTGCTATGGATGAGAAAGTCTCGTTGTTCTGTTCCGTCGAGGAAATGCGTTTCTTAATATTTGTCAATTTGAGCAATACGGTCGTAAATCTTTTAGGACAACTGAATTTGTGATTCAATCCATACTAGTGGGGGTATCTACAAATCAATCAAATATTATAACCATAGGTGGCAAGCAACTATATTCAGTGCAGAAATCTATTGATTTGGCGACTAAGTTATTCCAATCGTGAGTATGAAATGCAAATGAGCAAACTCTGAACGTTTCTGATGTGGCTAATTTTCTGCAACAAGCTTGAGCTGTATACTTGTCTGTATATGACCACTAGTAGTGAATTATATAACTTGAATGCTGCCCAAAGCCACGTGTCTTAAGAGACAGCAGGATGCAGTGAGTAAGCGTGAATATCTAATAGTGGCTTAGGAATTCTTTACTCTCGGAAGAATAGTAATACATCTCAGCGCTTATTACTTGCATGGGAAACGGAAACAACCTACGAAGGACGTGCAAAGGAGAATGGCAATGTAAGTGTTTATTATTTGATAATATTTACTAATATAAGTTGAGTTATACTGAGAGGATACTTGTAATGATGTAGTACTAGTACTCCGTACTTGTAGAACACAATAATATATTCGAATTGGAGTCGTTTAACAAGTCTGATGATTCTGTTCCCATCAAATGTTCTAGCTACCCGGAAGCCAAAGAAAGAAGGTGGGCCTAACTGGATGCCATTACCCTGGAGACAGTGGAGAGGTTGCCATTGGTGACGCGCTGCGCGTTTCTTAACGCGTAAATTGGTTTTCCTAAGCTCCCATCAACGCAAGTCGGCGGTTTTATACCATCAATTCGCACGTCAATTCTCTCTTACTCCATACACAACCTCAGACACGAGTAGGCCGACACACGATCAGTTCAGCGAACCAGAATGGCTAGCTTTTTCGACCTCAAGGCCAGAAAGGCTGCCGCAGCGGCCAACGGTAATGCTGACCAGAAACAAGATAAACCTTCAAATGCTCGAACTCAACCGTGGGTCGAGAAATAGTATGGGAAATTTGAGATGCGATTTATTCCCTGATGCTTACCATCCACAGCCGACCTAAGACCCTCAGCGATGTCACTGCCCAAGATCATACCGTCGATGTGCTTCAAAGGACACTCCAGTCGTCAAATGTGCGACCTTCCTGCTCTTTTCTGCAATAAGCTTCAGTACTGACGCTCCCCAGCTCCCTCACATGCTATTTTACGGCCCTCCTGGTACAGGAAAAACCTCGACAGTTTTAGCATTAGCCAAGGAACTCTATGGCCCCGAAATGATGAAGTCGAGGGTTCTCGAACTCAATGCCTCTGATGAGCGTGGTATCTCTATCGTCCGAGAAAAGGTCAAGAATTTTGCGCGAATGCAATTGACCAACCCGGCTCCTGGCTACAAGGACAAATACCCTTGCCCACCTTTCAAGATCATCATCTTGGACGAGGCCGATTCGATGACACAAGACGCCCAAAGTGCCCTGCGACGAACCATGGAGACATACAGCAAGATTACTCGATTCTGCCTGATTTGCAACTACGTCACTCGAATTATCGATCCGCTCGCCAGTCGATGCAGTAAATTCAGGTTCAAGAGTCTCGATCAGAACAATGCAAAGAAGAGATTGAAGGAAATTGCAGAAAAGGAGGGTGTGTCCCTAGAGGATGGTGCTGTTGATGCACTCATCAAGTGCAGCGAGGGCGATCTACGAAAAGCCATTACTTTCCTGCAAAGTGCTGCTCGACTTGTAGGCGCAAGCAGTCATGATAAGGAGGCTGAGGGCGACGAGGCGATGGATGTGGACAAGAAGGCAGTCACAGTCAAGATTGTTGAGGATATTGCTGGTGTTATTCCTGACACCACCATTGATGATCTCGTTAAAGCAATACGCCCGAAAAAGTCAGGTTTCTCATATCAGAACATTTCAGATGTTATTGAGCAGCTCGTTGCAGATGGCTGGAGCGCAGGTCAAGTTGTCAACCAAGTGAGTCTTATTTCTATCTGACTGAATTGGCTACTAACAATTCCCAGCTCTACCAAGCCTTGACCTACGACGAGACTATTCCGGATGCACAGAAAAACAAGATCATGTTGGTGTTTTCAGAGGTTGACAAAAGACTAGTAGATGGAGCAGATGAGCATCTTTCTATTCTGGATCTGTCAGTGAGGATATCAACTATCATGGCGAAGAAATAAGCCCTTAGCTTTTCATCTAGTGTGTTGCATCAAGCAATGTGGGGCGGAGTCATGGTTAGAAATGGGTTGGCGTTCGAACTGGCTCTATACCACCAGACATCTACTGTACTTGACGTTATTATTCTAATCCTATGCTGTGTCTTCCTGACCAATTAGCCCTAGATTTCCTCGCAGGATAGACCACGCATCCCTTGGCCCCGTGGCTTTCTTCTCTGTATGCTTTCTCTTCTTGCTTGGAGAGTTGGGATCTGCCTCTAACCAAACGTCATCTTCCGTTACATCGGCCAGTGCTTCTTCCTCGGCCACCTCATCCTGACCCAAAAGATGGTCAATTTCTTGCAGTAACTGCATCGAGCTTTCTAAGGCGAGCTGTCCACTTTCGATCTGCTCCGCCACATTCTCTAGTGTTGTGATCTTGGCCGAGTCTGCAGCCAGCACCCATGGCTGAACCTTGCCTGTCAAACCTGATCTTTCGTCCGTAGCAAGGAACTCCCCAAGCCCAGATCTCCTTCGAGATGTTGGTGTCACTGAATGAGATGGAAGTAGCTGACTTTCTTCTTCCAGATGACTGAGCGACTGACAATTATCCTTAATTTCTTTTTTGAGTGTCGCATTCACGTGGGCCTTTTGTGTTATCACAGCCTTTTGTTTTCTGGATAGTGTAAGAAGAGCCTCAATGTATGGTGTCAGGAGATAGGTGCTTGATGCGGGTTCTGGTTCCTGAACTTGTTGCTTGGTGGTGCTGGGTGCTAGAATAGGAACTGTTGATGACTCGCATCGTTCGCCAGCAGAGGCTAGAAGAGATCTCCTTGTTGCAAGGTAGCTTGCGTACTTTTCTTTGATGACGTTGAGATGGTTGTTTATCGTGGCTTGCTCCGCTGTTGATAGGCCATGACTCTTGGAACTATCCTCGTTCCCATCATCGTCCCCTGATGCCTTACTCAGTTCAGTCTCAATCCAATTGATAAGTTCATTCCTCGTTGTATTCAGAGCATGGAGTCTGACACCATTGCTGATAACATCTGGTACGCTCTGAGCATTTGCTCTTGTTTCTCGAAGTAGCTGCTCCTCTCGTCGCAGAAGGAGTTTAGCTCTCAAGACGGTCTTCTCAAGCTGAGAAATTTGTTCTGTCAAGTCGGCCTTCTTCACACTCTGCTGTGCGACAAGACTATTCACCACTTCTTTCGGGACGCTTGGCAAACAAGCAGCGTGGTGGAAAACATCTTCGGGATCCAGATATTCAGGCGCAGCGGCTGGTTTTTGCATAAGCGAGTCCAGGTGGCTTTGAACTGCTAAAAGTCGCGCCTGTTTGGCCTGGAGCTTCAGGAGTGAGACTTGTTCTAGTAGCTCGTTGCTGGATGAAGGCGTTTGTGGTGCCGATGAGGAGGGAAGATGAGATTGTGTACAATCTTCATAATTTCCACGCGCATCAACATTTGCTTTTAGAGCCTCCATGTATTCCCTGTAGATTCCTTTTGAACTTGAATCTACCGTCACGTCACGCGTTGGATCTGCTAGAGATAGAGGCTGTTTGATTGGGCCATCATGAGAACATGTTCCGAGATGAAGAGCCAAAACTCGTCGAATGTAATTCACTTGCTCCCGTGGCTTGATATAGGGGTCAAGCCTCTTCTGAAATGTCTCAATGGTCTCAGAAGGATTTGCCATTTTGAATCATGGTTTTGTCGGTGAAGAGGTCTGTCGTTTAGGCTTGTTGCTCTGGTCCCAGTAAAGTAAATAGACGAAGTGTTAGTACATGGGCAGCTCAGACAATTTTGAACTGTGGCTGGTGTCACCTCAACGAACGTCAAGGTAGTTATACAGCAAGTATGAGAAGTTCAAGTCTTTCGGTAATATTGTAGTTTGACTTGCATTCTAAATCCCTTTCTTTCATACTCTCGTAGACTCACGGATATGAGAAAAGCACAAAGCGTGTTAGAGAAAGGTTAGCCACTTACGCATGTGCGCCACACAAGCTCTTATCCGAATCCGACATAGCGCAGTAGCCTGCTAGGCTGAGATCCGAAATTTACGATCGCGACTCAACCTTCCAAACTCTGTAACAACTACAAGCGTTTTTTTCAACGACTGCGCATCAATCGCAGAATTAAACACATTCGGGCACCGGCTATACATCTCGCTTAGTCGCGCTGGTGGCAAACTCATGGTTATTTGAGAGCCAAATGCTGTAGGCTTTGTCGAGAACATCGACGTTCTCTATTAATACCGACCTAATAATCTAGCCATCATGTCTGACGCAAACCGAGATGTGTCGCAGTACAAGTACTCGGCCATGTCGAACCTGGTTCTCCAGGCCGATCGTCGATTCGTTACAAGACGAACCGATGAGGCCACTGGTGACCCAGAGTCGCTGGCCGGTCGGTTGAGTATTCGAGATATGGGTGCTCGAGTTGCACGCGACGACGCGCCCAAATCGAAGAAGCAACCTGGAATCCCCGATATCGAGCGAGGTAGTCTAAGAGAAGGTGAGGATATTCTAGCACGGGAACAGCGCCGACGAAAGACAGAAGCGCCTCAATCAACAGGTGTCCTCGGCGCGAATGACCTCCTTGTGGAAGGCATCACATACCGACCACGAACCGCAGCGACGCGAGCGACTTTCGATCTCATCATCACTTTGGTGGCAAACAATCTTGGCGATGTACCGCATGAGGTCGTACGTAGCGCCGCGGACGCTGTTTTGGAATACTTGAAAGACGATGATCTGAAGGATCTGGATAAGAAGAGGGAAATCGATGACATTTTGGGTGTAACTCTAAGCCCCAAACAATTCAATGAGCTGGTCAACCTCGGCAAGAAGATTACAGATTACGACGCCCAGGACGATGACGAGGATGTCGCTATGAGTGGTGCTGACGGCGAGGATGCTGAAATAGATGAACGCCAAGGTGTTGCTGTAGCTTTCGATGAAGATGATGAAGATGAAGAGGGAGGTATCGTCCACGAAGTTCGTGACGAATCCTCGGAGGATGAGGGGGAAGAGGAAGAGAAGGAACAGAATGCTGAGGGTAAGGAAGAAGATATTGTCGCTGATGTTGGGGATGAAATGATTCTCGATTCTGCGCCTTCAGGAGGGAAACAAGACGAGAAAGAAAAGCACAGCATACCAGCCCGGGACATCGATACATTTTGGTTACAACGCCAAATCGGCACACTATACCCCGATGCTCATGAGCAAAGCGACAAAACAAAGGAGGCCCTCAGAATTCTGTCAGGAGAACCTGGTGAAGATGGCGAGGAAAAGTCTTTACGCGACGTTGAGAACGATCTCATGGAATTATTCGATTACGAACACCATGAATTGGTCCAGAAACTTGTTGAGAACAGGGAGAAGGTATTCTGGCTTACGAAACTAGCACGAACGCAGACTCCCGAAGAACGTGCTGATGTCGAACGAGAGATGGTCTCGGAGGGTCTCCAATGGATTCTCAACGAACTAAAGGGCAAAGAGATTGCCGAGGGGGAGAAAGGCAAGATGAATATCAAAATGGACATAGATGTCCCGGCTTCCTTTACCGCCCAGGCTCCCAAAACTGAACGCGCCGAGGGCCAGCTTGTCGGTGGACTTCAACCTCGAAAGCTCATCAACCTCGACAACCTGGTCTTCGATCAAGGAAACCATCTGATGACGAACCCCAAAGTCCGGCTACCAGAGGGCTCAACTAAACGGACTTTCAAGGGCTATGAAGAAATTCACATCCCTACTCCTAAAAAGCGCAATGAGCCTGGCGATGTTTTGATACCCATTTCTGATATGCCAGAGTGGTCACGAAACCCCTTCAGTAAAAATCAGTCTTTGAACAAGATTCAGTCCAAGTGTTATCCTTCAGCATTCGACGATGACGGAAATATGCTTGTTTGTGCTCCTACGGGTAGTGGAAAGACTAACGTTGGTATGCTCGCTATTCTGCGAGAGATCGGAAAGCACCGCAACCCCGAGACTGGCGATATTGATCTGGATGCGTTCAAGATCGTCTGTATTGCTCCTTTGAAAGCCCTGGTCCAAGAACAGGTCGGCAATTTAGGCAACAGGCTCGAGCCTTACGGGATTCGAGTCTCAGAGCTGACTGGTGATCGTCAACTTACCAAACAACAAATCGCCGAGACGCAGATCATCGTCACGACCCCCGAGAAATGGGATGTTATCACCAGAAAGTCTAATGACTTGACATACACCAATCTCGTGCGCCTCATCATTATTGACGAAATCCATCTTCTTCACGACGACCGTGGTCCTGTACTAGAAAGCATTGTTAGCCGAACCATTCGCAAGACTGAACAAACTGGCGAACCAGTTCGAATCATCGGTCTGTCTGCCACCCTTCCCAACTACAAGGATGTTGCCAGCTTCTTGCGAGTTGATACGAAGAAGGGTCTCTTCCATTTTGATGGATCTTACCGACCCTGTCCCCTGCGACAGGAGTTTGTTGGTGTCACTGACCGCAAAGCCATCAAGCAATTGAAGACAATGAACGATGTTTGTTACAACAAGGTCATCGAGCATGTGGGCACAAACCGTAACCAGATGCTTATCTTTGTACACTCTCGAAAGGAGACAGCCAAGACTGCTCGTTACATCCGTGACAAGGCTCTCGAGTCAGAAACAATCAACCAGATCCTTCGTCACGATGCTGGTAGTCGTGAGGTTCTCAATGAAGCAGCTTCTCAGGCGACTGACCAAGACCTCAAGGATATTCTGCCATATGGTTTCGGTATTCACCATGCTGGTATGAGCCGAGTTGACAGGACAGATGTCGAAGATCTTTTTGCTCGTGGTGCTATTCAGGTCTTGGTGTGTACTGCTACGCTGGCCTGGGGTGTGAACTTGCCTGCCCACACAGTCGTTATCAAAGGAACACAGGTTTACTCTCCCGAGAAAGGTAGCTGGGTTGAACTCAGCCCCCAAGACGTTCTTCAGATGCTCGGACGTGCAGGCAGACCTCAGTATGACACTTACGGAGAAGGCATAATAATCACTACGCAGAGTGAGATGCAATACTATCTCTCACTTCTCAACCAGCAGCTCCCGATTGAGAGTCAGTTTGTCAGCAAGCTGGTCGATAATCTCAATGCCGAAATCGTCCTCGGCAACGTGAGAACCCGTGATGAGGGTGTTGAGTGGCTGGGTTACACATATCTCTTTGTCAGAATGCTTCGTTCGCCTGGACTGTACCAAGTTGGTGCAGAGTACGAGGACGACGTGGCTCTCGAGCAGAAGCGTGTAGACTTGATTCATTCTGCCGCTATGGTTCTGCGGAAGTCAAATCTCGTCAAGTACGATGAAAAGACTGGAAAGCTCCAGTCTACCGAGCTTGGCCGTATCGCTTCGCATTACTACATCACCTTCGGTTCTATGGAGACTTACAACAATCTCATTCAGCCCTCCATCACTACGATTGAGCTTTTCCGTGTCTTTGCCCTCAGTGCTGAATTCAAATATATACCTGTTCGACAAGATGAGAAGCTTGAGTTGGCTAAGTTGCTGGGCCGAGTCCCAATTCCTGTCAAGGAGAGCATCGAGGAGCCTCATGCTAAAATTAATGTCCTCTTGCAAGCGTACATCTCACGCCTCAAGCTCGAGGGTCTTGCTCTGATGGCCGACATGGTTTACGTCACTCAGTCCGCTGGCCGTATCTTGCGCGCTATCTTTGAGATCGCTTTGAAGAAGGGCTGGGCATCTGTCGCGAAGACTGCTCTGGACCTCTGCAAGATGGCAGAGAAGCGAATGTGGCCAACAATGTCCCCTTTACGACAGTTCCCCACTTGTCCTCGGGACGTTATTCAGAAGGCTGAGAGAATTGATGTGTCTTGGAGCAGTTACTTTGACCTGGATCCTCCTCGCATGGGTGAGCTTCTTGGCCTCCCTCGACACGGTCGTACTGTTTGTAGCTTGATAAGCAAGTTTCCGAGAGTGGAAGTTCAGGCTCAGGTGCAACCCATGACAAGATCTATGCTACGCGTCGAACTAAGCATCACTCCTAATTTCGAATGGGATGACTCTATCCACGGCGCTGCTGAGAGCTTCTGGATCCTCGTCGAGGACTGCGATGGAGAGGATATTCTTTACCACGACACGTTTTTGCTGCGTAAAGAATACGCCGAGTCGGAGCAAAACGAACACATTGTCGACTTCACCGTTCCTATCACAGATCCCATGCCTCCTAACTACTTTGTTTCGGTTATCTCTGACCGATGGATGCATGCCGAGACCAGACTTCCCGTTCCTTTTCACAAGTTGATCTTGCCTGAGAAGTTCCCTCCTCATACAGAACTTCTTGAGCTTCAGCCTCTTCCTGTTTCTGCCCTTAAGGTGCCCAGCTATGTCGACCTCTATCCCTCTTGGAAGCAGTTCAACAAAATCCAAACACAAACTTTTAATTCGCTGTACAAGACTGAAGCGAATGTGTTTGTTGGAGCACCCACAGGCAGTGGCAAGACTATTTGTGCAGAGTTCGCTCTTTTAAGGCACTGGACAAAAGGCGATGTTGGGCGTGCCGTATATATCACCCCCTTCCAAGAGCTTGTTGATTCTCGTCTACAAGATTGGCAGAAGAGGCTAAGCCATCTGAATGGTGGCAAAGAGATTGTAAAGCTTACTGGTGAGACGGCAACGGATCTCAAGCTTCTGGAAAAGGGCGACTTGATCTTAGCAACACCAACTCAGTGGGATGTGCTATCACGACAGTGGAAGCGACGCAAGAACGTTCAGACAGTCGAGTTGTTTATTGCTGATGAAGTTCATCTCCTTGGCAGCTCGCAAGGTTATGTGTACGAGACGATCGTATCTCGTATGCATTACATCCGTACTCAGACAGAATTGCCCCTGCGAATCGTCGCATTGGGTGTCTCGCTGGCGAACGCTCGAGATATTGGTGAATGGATTGATGCGAAGAAGCACGACATCTATAATTTCAGCGCACATGTTCGACCGGTCCCTCTGGAGCTGCACCTCCAGTCTTTCACAAATACTCATTTCCCATCTCTCATGCTTGCCATGGCTAAGCCCACGTACCTGGCTATCACACAAATGTCTCCTGACAAGCCTGCCATGATCTTTGTACCCAGCCGCAAACAGACTCGTGCAACTGCCCGAGACTTGCTGGCTGCAGCCTTTGCTGACGACGATGAGGACCGTTTCCTCCATGCCGAGGTTGAGCAAATGAAACCTCTCCTTGATCGTATCAACGAGGAGGCTCTCGCCGAGGCGCTCTCTCATGGTGTCGGCTACTACCATGAAGCCCTTAGCCAGAGTGACAAGCGAATTGTCAAGCATCTTTATGATAATGGTGCTATCCAAGCACTTGTTGCTTCGCGAGATGTTTGCTGGGAGCTGAACAGCACAGCTCACCTCGTCATCGTTATGGGTACACAATACTTTGAAGGTCGTGAGCATCGTTATGTTGACTACCCTCTCAGTGAGGTGTTGCACATGTTTGGTAAAGCTCTCGAACCCTCTAAGGATGGCCGAGGCCGCGGCGTCCTAATGCTGCCCCAAGTCAAGCGGGAGTACTACAAGAAGTTTCTAAATGAGGCTCTTCCTGTTGAGTCGCACCTGCACAACTATCTGCATGATGTTTTTGTGACAGAGATCAGCACCAAGATGATCGAGTCGGGTGACGATGCCATCAACTGGACTACCTTCACTTATTTCTACCGAAGACTACTTGCCAACCCAAGTTACTATAGCTTGACAAACACAACGCACGAGGGTCTGAGCAACTACATGTCCGACTTGGTTGAGACAACTCTACGTGAACTCAGCGAATCCAAGATCATTGAGTTTGACGAGGATGACGGCTCTGTGGCACCCCAAAACGCTGCCATGATTGCCGCATACTACAACATTTCCTACATCACGATGCAAACTTTCTTGCTCTCCCTGAGTGCTCGTACGAAGCTCAAAGGTATTATGGAAATCGTCACTTCAGCTACCGAGTTTGAGTCGATCCAGATTCGACGCCACGAGGATGGCCTGTTGCGACGCATTTACGATCGAGTGCCCGTCAAGATGTCTGACCCAGTTTATGACTCGCCTCACTTCAAGTCTTTTGTCCTTCTTCAGTCTCACTTCTCTCGTATGCAGTTGCCGATTGATCTGGCAAAGGATCAGGAGGTCCTTCTATCGAGAGTGTTGAGTCTTCTCAGTGCCATGGTCGACATTCTGTCCTCAGAGGGTCACCTTAATGCCATGAGCGCTATGGAGATGTCGCAAATGATTGTTCAAGGAATGTGGGATCGAGACAGCCCGCTTAAGCAGATTCCTCACTTCTCGCCGGAGGTTGTCAAGGTGGCTAATGAGTTTGGGTATGTACTGAGTAATGATTTAGAGATAGGGGCATCAGCTAACGTTATTCGCAGAATCAAGGATATCTTTGATTTCATGGAAGCCATGAATCCGGACGAGAATGCCGATTACGACAAGCTTGTAAAGCGACTTGGCTTGTCACAAAACCAATTGGCACAGGCAGCAAACTTCACAAACGACAAGTACCCAGATCTTGAGCTTGAGCATGAGGTCCTGGATAAGGAGGAGATCAGGGCAGGCGAGCCAGCTTACCTGAACATCAAAATTACTCGCAATTTAGAGGAGGAAGATGGCGATTATGACTCTACCGTACACGCACCTTTCTACCCCTCCAAGAAGATGGAGAACTGGTGGTTAGTTGTTGGTGATGAGAAGACCAAGAGCCTCTTGGCCATCAAGCGAGTGACCATCGGGCGGGAACTGAACGTTCGCCTCGAGTATACTGTGCCATCACCAGGTGAGCATGACCTGAAGCTTTTCCTAATGAGTGACAGTTACGTTGGAGTCGACCAAGAGCGGGAGTTTTCGGTTGCAGCAGCCGAAGGTATGGACGTGGATGACGATGAAGAGGACGAGGCCGAAGACGAGGAGTAGAAGCTCAAAGATCACTCCAATTACAATTACCACGGCGATTGCCAGCGATGGCGTTGTACACTACTATTGCAGACTACGATGCGAATTTAGGAGATAATAATCGAATCTATGAATTCGGGACCATGACTGGGAATGTCGCATGTGATTGAGATGTGCTTTTTGAGATGATTTTTCCGGATACACCCAGAGTTGTGTGGACTGTCAACAATGCAACACGAGTTAAGAGGCGCGAGGGGTTGAGATCAAGTGTTCACAACGTCAAACGCGTCTAGAGAGAGCTAGGCCTACGACGTGACTTTTGCCGGGGATTGGGCAGTGAAGATGGTGAGAAAAGAGACTACGGACGCGTCCCTCGGATAGTCTCGTATACCAGGGCGTCGAATCAGCGTCCACTACGCGCTGGGCGGTTTATGTCGTGTGTGAAGGAGAGAGCCTGGGGTTGGGGATGACGCCGCCGGCCAATGCCAGATATTCATCACGTGACCGACGTATCCTCTGGTGACGTTTGAAAGTGCTTCCGTTCCCTTGCAAGGCCCCAGTCCAGCCCATCAACTCGCACCAGCTTTTTTCTTCGTCAACCCCAACATCGCAGCACAACTCGACGAGGCGCTCTTCATCATCAATTGCGCAAATCATCGTCAACGTATCATTGCCATCGCGCTACGAATCTTGCGCTCCGTTGACACGCGCAATACACCACCCGCTACGCGTTCGTCTATCTTTTGTGAGCTGGAATTCTACTTCTGGCTCCTGTGATTTGTGACTAGCGAAACATCATCACTTCTCTTGCCATGGCCGACAAGATTAACGAGAAGCCTGAGGTTGCGGCACCTGCTCCCAACACGCAGGAAGCTCCTGCCGCAGAGAAACCTGCTGAGCCATCATCGATCGGAAACGAAACCGCAAAGGCTGATGGCGAGGCAACTGAGGAAGATACAAAGGTCGCTGAAGGTAAGTCATGACTACAATGCCTTTGACATTTATTGCGCACTCAATCGCATTGCCCTTGAAATCGCGCTTCGATTTCTCGCGTGCTCTGTTGCCCAGGCGCGTCCTTCCCTTTGTCAGATCCATGCTGACTACATCGCGCAACAGAAACCAAGGAAGCTGGAAACTCAGCGAAGCACGCCGAAGATAAAGACGCGGCCGAAGCACCAAAGGAAGATTCAAAGCCTGCCGCAGAGGGTGCTGATATTGAAATGAAGGACGCGACTGTGGCCCCAGCTGCCGATGGTGAGACAGCGACCGAAAACGCCGCCACCGAGGCAGCCTCAGCAAAGGCGAAGAACAATAGACGAAAATCAACTGGCAGTGGCAGCCGCAAGAGCCTGAGCAAGAAAGCTTCCAAGGCACGGCTCACCCACTTGGATGCCAAGCCTGGAGACCACTTCCTGGTCAAGCTCAAGGGATTCCCTGCTTGGCCTGCCATCATTTGTGATGAATCAATGCTGCCTCAAGCTCTGGTCGATAGCCGCCCTGTAGCTGCGGCGCGACCAGATGGCTCCTATACTGAGGCATATGCTGATGGCGGCAAACGTGTCAATGACAGGACCTTCCCTGTCATGTATCTCCACACCAATGAGTTGTAAGTTGGCATTCATCACTATCTCCAGCCATTACTAACCTGGCTAAAGCGGCTGGGTGCCCAACACGGGACTGACAGAGCTTACCCCTGAAAAAGCTAGAGATACCATCACCGAGAAGATGCGCAAAGATCTCAAGGAGGCGTTCCTCCTTGCCGCCGAGCATAACTCCATCGACCACTACAAGGATGTTCTTAAGCAATTCCAAGATGAAATACTTGCCAAGCAGCAAGCCGCTGCAACGCCAAAGAAGTCCAAGAAGGGGAAAGCTAAGGCTGCCGATGAAGATATTGAGATGGAGGATGCCGATGATGCCTCAGACAAGTCCAAGTCTAAGAAGCGCAAGGCTGAGGATGACGCTAGCGTAAGCATCTCAACCGTTGTTCATGACTTGATGTGCTAATACACCTGACAGACACCACAGCGGCCTGAATCTGTCAAGAAGCCTAAGATTAAACTTAACACGTCAACACCTAAGGCCGCTAATGGCACTCCTAAGGCTAAGGAGGAATCTGCTGCCAAAGCAAAAGTCAAGGTTAAGAAGTCTTCTGACAAGAAAACCGAGGGCTCGAAGAAGTCCAAGATGACCCCTGAGGAGCGAAGACATCATAAGGAGGTGAGATTTGTACACATCTATATCTGGACAGAATAATTTGCTAAAGACTTGACAGAAGGAAGTATTATATCTCCGCCACAAACTCCAACGAGGTCTTCTCACCAGGGATCAGCAACCCCAGGAGTCCGAGATGGAACAAATGTCGGAATACGTTACCATGTTGGAGAATTTGAAGGAGCTTGAGGTGTCTATCATCCGCGCGACCAAGATTAACAAGGTCCTCAAGGCTATTCTCAAATTGGAATCGATCCCCCGCGAGGATGATTTCCATTTCAAGGACCGTTCAAAGGTTCTTCTGGACAGGTGGACGCAGCTACTGGCTACTGAGAGTGCCGTCCCCGCTACCGATGCGACAAATGGCGTCAACGGTAAGTCAGATGTCAAGACAGAGGACAAGAAGGACGATAGCGGCAAGGAGACCACGGAAGAGCCAAAGGCTGAGGCCATAAAGACAGAGGAGTCCAAGACCGAGAAGCCTGAGGAGACCGAGGAGAAGATTGCGGAAACACCACAAGCATCAGCTCCTGAAGAGAAGAAGGACGATGTAAGTGATAATGGCCTCCCTTCACGGAACGTTACTAACTGAGAACAAGACTGCCGCTCCTCCCGAGCCTGTTGAAGCCGCTGCCTAGGCTATGGGTCAGCTCAGGGTGGTTTAGAACAAATTATTCCATGGCGTCAAGGTTACGGTCCACAAGTTCTGGTCTTTTGCAGATTTTATGCTTTTTTCTTTATGCTTTTCTATCAGCTAGCTATGGTAAAAGTGACTTCGTCGCGTTGCGTCTTTTCGGTATCTGTATGAATATCTGCCAAATCTGGCGGCAGAGGTGCGCTAGGACTCGCTGGAGTCGTAATGAGCTGAGCAGAAACGGAGGCAGGAAGG
>PVQB02000893.1:0-38692 GCA_002980475.2 Fusarium beomiforme | reverse complement strand
TTGGACTCCATTTGCTAAAGTTATAGACGATTGAAGAAGTTGAGATGTCATGGAACGCGTTGATGCTTTACGCGAAGGTGGGGTTGGCGTTCGTAGAGTTTTGGACCCCAATTTTAGCGTTGCCGATCATCGTCTGAATGATTGTATCAAGACTGTGAAACAAAGCATGCATATGCGGCCAAAGATTGAGCGGCGTGGTTATACCATGAAGTGACTTCTCGTTTACACGTATATTGAAGCCAAATATAAACATCTAAGGCACCAACCCCGAGGGGTAAAACAGTCTATCATGTAATGAAACCCACAGTTGTGTGAATCGGTGAGAGAAAGCTTTTACCCTAAGTAAGAAATACCGAGTCGATGAATACCGAAAGATCAATGTGTTTGGTTGTGTTGGTAAGTCTAATATAAAATGACTTGTAACTATAAGAATATCCTTGGGCAGGGATGAAAACTTATTCGATTGGTCTTGGAGTGATAACGTTAATTATCCACCACAGGCATAGAGGAGGGGTTTGGTCTATCTATTTTGATTATTCAGCGATTGCTCATAAATCAGGACCTAGAGGCTAAAGAGGCAAACGATTCCTAGATGATGTCGCATTCAACCGTTAAAGAGTAGATAATGGCTGCAATAGCTTGCTAGTCATTGAGTAAAAATCTCCGTTCCTGCGTCATTGTTTGCTTAGCTGAGAAAACTATGGCTATCTTGATGATACATACCGAAGTATGAAGCAAGATCGCCATCGAAGTATCGACGGACCAAAAAAATATATATATTTAGTGCTAGTGATACAAATATCATGCATTCCCATGCCCGACGTAGTTAGAAATAACGGCATAGAAATCATCAAGATATAGCCCCTGTATTTTGTAACTACATCTCTCTGTTGCATTGTTGGATACTTGGAATCCAGTAGAATTGCATCAACAAGGCGCAGGATTCTGTAATCAGGTCAAGAGCCTTGAACGAATTCGATATTAGCATAAATACTCGCAACATCGAAACCTCTTTCAACCTGGACAACCCAGAACTGACTTCGAAGGCACGTATCAACATGGGAAACACAAATATCGAGAACAAGGCAGCCTCCGGGGTTCCTTATTTCACCCCGGCCCAAGATCCTCCAGCAGGAACCCCGCTCAAGACCGATTCGGCCCCAACGCTCTTCAAGCCTCTCCGCACCCGTGGCGTTGAGCTTCAGAACCGCTTTGTGGTTTCTCCTATGTGTACTTACTCCGCCAGGGATGGCCACCTAACAGATTTTCATCTCGTGCACCTTGGTCAGTTCGCTCTTCAAGGCGCTGGCCTCGTATTTGTTGAAGCCACTGCTGTCGAGCCTCGTGGTCGTATCAGCCCTGAGGACTCTGGTCTATGGGAGGATAGCCAAATTGCTCCTCTTAAGCGCATCACGGATTTCATTCACAGCCAAAACACCAAGGCTGCTATTCAGCTTGCTCATGTAGGCCCATCCGTTTTGAAAAATTCTCAAGATTGTCGTGGACTAATAAATACTCTAGGCTGGCAGGAAGGCAAGCACAGTTGCGCCTTGGATCGGCGGTACCGTAAACAAGGCTCTTGCTACTAAGGAAGTTGGCGGCTGGCCAGATGATATTGTCGCACCCAGTGCTATACCGTTTGCTGAAGACCTTGGCACGCCTCATGAGTTGACAACCGAGGGGATCAAGACCATCGTGCAGAAATGGCAGGATTCTGCGGTACGAGCAGTCAAGGCTGGCTTCGACGTCATTGAGATCCACGCCGCCCACGGCTACCTTCTACACCAATTCCTCTCACCTCTGTCTAACGTGAGTAGCTTAAATTCAACAGGAATAGTTCGTCAACTAACGTGGTTTCAGAAACGGACCGACCAGTATGGAGGCAGCTTCGAGAACCGTACTCGTCTCCTCTTTAACATCATCGAAGCCATTCGAGCTGTTGTTCCTAACGAAATGCCCGTCTGGGTGCGAATTTCTGCTACCGAGTGGATGGAGTGGAATGGAGAGCCCTCCTGGGACCTCGAGAGCAGTATCCAACTCGCCAAGCAACTTCCCGCAGCAGGAGTTGATGTTCTCGATATCAGCAGCGGAGGCAACCTGAAGGCGCAAAAGATCAATGTTCACCAAACCGTCCAGACTGACCTAGCAGGCAAGATTCGCGATGCCGTTCGTGCCGATGGCAAGGAGCTTCTGATTGGAACTGTGGGCTATATTAC
Source organism: Fusarium beomiforme (assembly GCA_002980475.2). Lineage (NCBI taxonomy): Eukaryota > Fungi > Ascomycota > Sordariomycetes > Hypocreales > Nectriaceae > Fusarium > Fusarium beomiforme. Next base: position 36,476 of record PVQB02000893.1, on the reverse strand, counting down.
AGATGGTCCCTTTGCTCGTTCGCTCGTTCAGGAGAATGAAGCTCCTAAGGCTGATCTTGTGCTTGCTGCGAGACAATTCCTTAGAGAACCTGACTTTGCGCTCAGCGCTGCTCACCAGCTGGACGTTGATGTGAAATGGCCAATTCAGTATCACCGAGCACCGCCCAAGCCTAGGGGGCCCCCTTTCAGGTAAACAAGTGGGAGAGAGAACCCGTATAACGATAGTTGAGGCGTTGTGAGACGATAGATAGCATTCAACTCAACATGATTACGATCAGCGACTTTTGTAGTTGCCAACGTGCTCAAACTTTCCTGAGCCGAGAGTTAAGACCAGGACAGTAGGGAGATATATACATTGACTTATTGCTACATTCTCCGCATTCCGAAGCTGAGCCTTGATTCTGTATTGATTAACAAGTCATGAATGGTAGTAATTGGTTGGATATCTCATGAGTGACAGTGGAAAAATCATAGTGGGACTGTCAACCACCTTACATACCTAGTAGACCGTGGGGTTGATGAGCTGAGTAAATCGAGATCATGTTTCGCCTCATTCCTATGAGATCTGTTTGATTCTCTTGTGGGAATTATTGCCACTTGTCAATGTTTGGCTTGACTACTGATAGGCTGGAATCAATATAAGGATCAGATTTCGAGTAAGTCTAGGCCGATTCAGAAGGGCAATGGCATGAATGATGTTCCTGAGGTCCTAGATAGAACTGTGGACTAGGTTAGTAGCATGACCATAGAAGGATTGGTCTGGCGAGAGGAAAGTGATGCCAAAATGTAGAGCTTGGATTAATAATTCAAAAGAATATCAATCAATAAGCAGATATTGGATGCTTCCCCTCTAAGTTTGACCACGGCAAACGTGGGTACCCCTCAATAGTCTTCAAGCCATGTCCAACGTCGATGAGGCTGGGCTTGGCTGTGTTAGCAGGCTGTCCCAGAGACGTGGCCTTTTGCCCTGAAATGAAGGTGTTGCCACATTGATCAGATACTATATGTAATTACAGTACTCCAAATGTCATCTCATTTAGCCAGGGGTTTCGAGCCTTTCGGAGCGTCAAATCCCGTCTTTGTTGCGACTCAATTGGGCAATTAACTCTGCATTTTCCTAACCCGTCGTTATCAGAGTTTCATTTATGGGAATGTGGTATTTACAAAGCAGGCAATGATTGATTGCCTACCTAGTATAAACAAACAATTGGAAATCAAAGAATGGTGCTTTCACATTGTGAAATTCCTAGTCTGTTTCAAATGCAATCTCTTAGGTTTTAACCACTAATTATAAAAACTTGTATTCCATTGAACCAACATTCAATGCCCTCTTTAGCCTCTCACTCTTCGACGATCCGTGACCCAGACGCAGCTCAGCGGCGGCGGTTGTCCTCCCCCTGTGGAGTCAAGGTCCCTACAGCTGCTGAGGGGCTCTGGCGCTTCCTGTAGGGCGGCTTCACCCAATGAAGCGGCTCAGGCCCATCACTATGGCCTAAAATGGCCTAGAGCCCGGTAAGAAAGCCCACTAACCTTCCGCCGCATTGGAGGGGCCGTGCCTGTCTACCTGTCTGCAGAGTGCTCCGGCGGTATGGATTATGGGCTTGTGCTTGATCATCAAGAGACAGTGCCACCAAACAAAAGGGACACTTGTTCAATTGAAAGTTGGACCCCCCCGGACAGTCACTCATCCCTCCACCTTTGGCCTGCGCAAGACTCAGCGGGAGTTGTCTCCGAGTGGGGTTGAGTGCTGTTAGTTGGCTCCAACCTCTCTCGAACCATTGTACCCTCCCGTAGCTTTCTCTACAGTACGGTACATGCGGCGGCTGTGGATGTGGATGTACGTTACCTGTCCTCAAGCTCCAACTACAAAACTCTCCTCCATCTTCCCTCCACTTCCCAATCCAATTCTTCCTCCTCCTCCTTCTTTTATCTTGTCTGCCCTGTCCTGTTCAGCGAAACTCTTTCTTTATATTTTATAGGATACCCCAACAGAAAGACAGCTCATCATGCACCACAAGAAGATCGCTTGCAGCTTCATGGCTGCTCTGGCTGCCTATGCCTCTGCTGCCGATTCAGATGTTCACCAGCTGACCAAGGACACCTTCGAGGAGTTCGTCAAGTCCAACGATCTTGTCCTCGCCGAGTGTAAGACTCCATTGGCTTCTCCCTCCTCCTCCACTAGTTGCTAACAGCGCCTTGCTACAGTCTTTGCACCCTGGTGTGGCCACTGCAAGGCCCTCGCCCCCGAGTATGAGGAGGCCGCTACTACCCTTAAGGAGAAGAACATCAAGCTCGCCAAGATCGACTGCACTGAGGAGTCCGACCTCTGCAGAGACCAGGGCGTCGAGGGTTACCCAACCCTCAAGGTCTTCCGTGGCCTCAAGAATGTCACTCCTTACTCTGGCCAGCGCAAGGCTGCTGGGTAAGTCAACACCTGTCATGATCAGCTGGGATTTCAACTGACCTATTTCTTAGTATCACTTCCTACATGATCAAGCAGTCCCTCCCCGCTGTCTCCATCCTCACAAAAGACACCCTCGAGGAGTTCAAGACCGCCGACAAGGTTGTTGTCGTCGCCTACCTCAACGCCGACGACAAGAGCTCCAACGAGACCTTCTCCAAACTTGCGGAGGGTCTTCGTGATACCTACCTCTTCGGTGGCGTCAACGACGCTGCTGTTGCCGAGGCTGAGGGCGTCAAGGCCCCTGCCCTGGTTGTCTACAAGGCTTTCGATGAGGGCAAGAACACCTTCACCGATAAGTTTGAGGAGGAGGCCATCGCCTCTTTCATTACCACCTCCGCTACCCCTCTCATTGGTGAGGTTGGCCCTGAGACCTACGCTGGCTACATGTCCGCTGGTATTCCTCTCGCCTACATCTTCTCCGAGACTCCTGAGGAGCGCAAGGAGCTCGGTGATGCCCTCAAGCCCATCGCTGAGAAGTTCAAGGGCAAGATTAACTTTGCCACCATTGATGCTAAGGCTTTCGGCGCTCACGCCGGTAACCTGAACCTTAAGGCCGACAAGTTCCCCTCTTTTGCCATCCAGGAGGTTGTCAAGAACCAGAAGTTCCCCTTCGACCAGGAGAAGGAGATCACACATGACAACATCGCCAAGTTCGTCGAGGATTTCGCCGCTGGCAAGATTGAGCCTAGCATCAAGTCTGAGCCTATCCCTGAGACCCAGGAGGGTCCTGTCACCGTTGTCGTCGCCAAGAGCTACAACGACATCGTCCTCGATGACACCAAGGATGTCCTGATTGAGTTCTACGCTCCCTGGTGTGGTCACTGCAAGGCTCTCGCCCCCAAGTACGACGACCTTGCTTCTCAGTTCGCTGCTTCGGAATTCAAGGACAAGGTGGTCATCGCCAAGGTTGACGCTACACAGAACGATGTCCCCGATGAGATTCAGGGATTCCCCACCATCAAGCTCTACCCCGCTGGTGCTAAGGACGCTCCCGTCACATACCAGGGCTCTCGCACTGTCGAGGACCTTGCCAACTTCATTAAGGAGAACGGCAAGTACAAGGCCGAGCTTCCCGTCAAGGAGGAGGGAACTGAGGAGGCTGCCCCCGCCGCCAGTGAGGAGAAGAAGGAGGAAAAGAAGGAGGCTGGGGAGGAGGATGTCCACGATGAGCTGTAAAGAATTGATGTCAACAATAGTATTCAAAATGGGGCATATCTGATTTTTTGGGCGCGGGTTTTTTTGGGTGCACACATTTGAGCGCACCTCCTAGGTTTTAGTTTCCGTGGCAATAAGACCACTTCATGGCTTGACTACTATATTGATGCATGTCCCAACTACATCGTGACTTGGTATTTTATTCATACAGACCGCATTACACGTTATGAATTGGGCTTGCAATTATGCTCCCGACGTAGTATATGATCGTACAAATCTTCCCAATCGCCTTCCCTGACCATCGCATAGCCAAATGCTGTTAGGAAATGCAATGAAAGCCATATCATTTCAACATGTCCACCGGAGAGCGAAAGGGGCCCATGCTGTATCGCAGTTCCAACTTCTTTACACTTTTGCCTCCTCATCTCATTCCTTCATTTATTTCTTGCCCTGTACCCTGGTCTCGAGAGCCTGCACGTAGTTGCTCAGGCGGGTGACGGAGGCTTGGAGAGTCTATGGGGGCAACATCAGCATTTAGATAGGCAATTGGAATACCAAAGCAATTGAATCAGATGTTTTCCTATCAATTGTCTCTTCCTTCTTGGCTACCCACATAGATATCCTCAGTCAACAGGTCGTTGGCGGTCTTGTACTCCTTGAGGAGATAGCTATAGGCGGCGCTGCCGGAGAGGAAGCTACCGAGAAGGAAGCCGAAGAGTCTGGCATCAAAGTCAACAACACCTTCTTTGTCAAAACGCTGTTTCCATCATCACTGACCCTCCCCGAAAAGCTCCCAAGGGTTTCCTGGCAGGGAGAGGCGAATCGGCCATTCGTCGGGCAGAGGTGCTGAAGGTCCGGGTAGCGAGCGCGCGGCTGCTAGAGGAGAGGACTCTTGAGGCGAAAGACATTATTGCGATTTTGAAGGTAGTGAGAATCGGAGTATGTGGTGTTTATCTCGTGATGGCAATATCGATGGCGATGGGCGTCAGAGGCAGTAACAAAAGAGCTAGGTAGGTACTACCAGAGCCGGGTGTTCGGAATATTCTGAGCTCGGCAGGAGTTGGAGTGCGCTGCCGAGCTTTTCCAGCCCGTGATTGGTTACGTCACGACACCAACGGCCCAGTGTGGATTTTGTAGGGCCATCTTGACGAACCATAGTCTCTCCTTTCTCATGTTTTCGAATTCTAATCGACAATGAACAATTTCGGTGTCATCGAGCTTGCCAGTGCGAAGACAACTTCGGCGCCAGGCTGGGCTTATGTCCCCGATAATACAATCAGTCGCCCGACAGCGCCAACCAACAGGAAGCGCGCCAGGAATGTCCCAGGCCTTACGTATAGCGACTTGACGGCTCGACAGGAAAACAAGGTCCGAAAGGAAGCTGAGGCTTTGGATAAAGATGGCGGAAAGGACAACTCAATATCGTTGCCGATCAAGAGTGGAAGAAGTATGCGCCAGACTACAGTGTGATGTGAAGGCTGAAAGCTGACTTCTGATAGCGCAAGGAAAGCATACCCCTAACGTCCGTAAGATTTTACAATCACAGAAGACATTCGGGAATCACTTGGATGATTTTCTCGCAATGCAAGCACTTGCAGAGTCCAATCCTGCGATTTCTCGATCCACTACCTCCGGCGCAACCAACAAACGGCCATCGAATAGTCGGAGAGATACTCCTTCATCTTCCAAACCACCCCAAGAAGAAGACATAACAATGACTGACGCTTGTATTCCACCTGTTTCCCCCGTATCATCGAGACCCGCACCACCGAGTCACCCGGGCGACAATGACCCGTTACTTATGTCGCTTGTCCCAGATATGCCGTCCGACGAGGAGCTGCGCAAGCTTCTTTCACACCCTCCCTTGAACTATGGCGAAGTAACAGGCAAGCGGGATAACAAGTATCCCTTTAGATCATTCTGTGAGGTCTGCGGGTATTGGGGACGTGTGAGGTGTATGAAGTGCGGAACAAGAGTCTGCGCGCTGGATTGCTTAGAGGCGCATAAGGAAGAGTGTGTCACACGCTATGGGCTTTGAATATTCTCTGTTTCTTCCAAATTTTTGGATGTGGTTTTGACATGATTGAAGGCATGGATAAACAGTACGGCATGGCGTTACTGGTTGCTTGGTTGGAAAATGGTCTGATACCCCTGATTTACCTAGGACAGAATGATTATTTCGAGTGAATCGAAGTCTGCGATGTAGGACTTAGGTTGAGTCTTGATGCATTGGCCGTCATGAGTTTCGTTACGTGATATTGTATTGGTCGGTCTGACTACTATCAGATTGCTGTGTGAGTGAGCTGAAGCACACGAAGAGACTGGTTCTTCATTTCGACATGACTACCTCTGTGTAACAAGGCAGCCAACCGAGTGGGATTGCACCGGACTACGGTAATCACGTACCCGAAGTTGGGATTGATAGAAGTATTCCTAACTATCTGATGCTGAGTCAAGATTTGACTTATACTGAAGTGCTCAACCAAACGGTACTATTCCTGTGCCCCTCCCAAAATCGCAGTGACTCAAGTTGAACCCCACCTTTGTGTTTAATGCCCCTTGTGCCCCGCCATCGACAGTACCAGACCACTTTCAAGTACCCAACTTCTCCCACCAAATCTTCAACATCCGCGCGAGAGTTCTCAACATGTCGTCCGATCAAGCCGATTCTGCCAAGGCAGCCGAGGGCGCTTCTGAGCAAAGCCTGCCTTCTCGCCCTGCGAAACAGCCTAAGGAGAAGCAGCCCAAGGACAAGTCTGCAAAGGGTGGAAAGTCTGCTGGCCTCGAGGTTTGTGCCCCTCCCTTGACCACGGAATACACTAGGATGCATTGCATGGCATCACAACAGCTGTTTCGAAATGCCTAATTAGGTACTATAGCTCTCTGAGACCCCCGAGTTCATTCAGCACCGACTCGATCTCTTCGACAAGATCAAGGCTCGACAGGACGCCGAAATCGCTGGTAGGTGATCCAATCCTCCCCGCGCTTGCGTCCCTCGACCCGACCCGAATCGACTGACAAGAATCACAGCCAAACCCCGCGAAGAAATCACCGTCTCGCTCCCCAATGGAAAGGAGGAAAAGGGTACTTCATGGGAGACCACTCCCGGAGCCATTGCCAAGGGTATCTCCAAGTCTCTTTTCGAGCGCACTGTCATCGCCAGAGTTGATGGTGAGCTGTGGGATCTAACCCGACCCCTTGAGAAGAGTTGCAAGCTCGAACTCCTCGACTTTGAACACACCGAAGGAAAGAAGGTTTTCTGGCACTCTTCTGCCCATATCCTTGGAGAGGCCGCCGAGAAACGGTTTGGGTGCTATCTTTGCAACGGCCCCCCTACTGAGGACCCCCCTGGATTCTACTATGATATGGCCAACATGGGAGAGTGCGTAGCACACTTCGGCTAGATTGACGGATATTTTGCTAACACACCTATAGGCAAGTTGTCACCGAAGAGGACAAGAAGGCTCTTGAGCAGCTCTCCAACAACATCGTCAAGCAGAAGCAGCCTTTCGAGCGTCTGGAAATGACCAAAGATGAACTCCTCGAGATGTTCAAGTACAGCAAGTACAAGGAGTATTTCATTCAACAGCGAGTTCCCGATGGCACCAAGAGTACTGTCTACCGATGCGGTCCCTTGATTGATCTGTGCCGAGGACCTCATGTTCCCACCACTGGTAACATTAAGGCTTTTTCCGTTCTTAGGGTATGTAAATCAGATATATGCGAATACCAATATCGCAGCGACGAAATCGAGCTAATTCATTACAGAATTCCGCCGCCTACTGGCTTGGAGACAGCAACAACGAGTCTGTCCAGCGTATCGCCGGTATCTCATTCCCAGACAAGAAGGCCCTGGAAGAGTATAAGCACTTCCTAGCCGAGGCTGCCAAGCGCAACCATCGAAAGATCGGTACAGACCAAAAGCTCTTCTTCTTCGATGAGGCGTCTCCCGGATCTGCGTTCTTCCTACCACATGGTGTGCGCATCTACAACGCTTTGATGGAGCTCATCAAAGGCGAGTATCAAAAACGTGAGTTTGACGAAGTCATGTCTCCCAACATGTACAAAGCGGATTTGTGGAAGACATCTGGTCACTGGGGCCACTACGAGGAGAACATGTTTACCTTTGAGGTTGAGAAGGAAAAGTTTGGGTTAAAGCCCATGAACTGCCCTGGACACTGCAAGATCTTTGCGCATTCCGATGTCACTTATAAGGATCTCCCCTGGAGGATGGCAGATTTCGGTGTTCTGCACCGAAACGAATTCTCCGGTGCTCTTTCAGGTCTTACCAGAGTCCGTCGATTCCAACAGGACGATGCTCACATCTTCTGTACCGTGGATCAGGTATGACAGTCGCCACGAGCTGTTTACGCTTCTACTGACGTTTACTAGATCCGAGAGGAGATTGAGTCTGCTTTCGACTTCCTGAGCAGCGTTTACGGTATCTTCGGCTTCACATTCAAGCTCAAGCTATCCACTCGACCCGAGAAGTACGTCGGTGATATCGCTACCTGGGATTCCGCAGAGAAGAAGCTTGAGGAAGCTCTCAACTCCTTCTCTGAGAAGACAGGTGCGAAGTGGGAGTTCAACCCTGGTGATGGTGCTTTCTATGGACCCAAGATCGACATTGCTCTGTTCGATGCTCTGAAGCGTGAACATCAGTGTGGTACTATGCAGCTCGACTTCAACCTGCCCCGAAGATTCAAGCTTCGATATGTTGCCAATAAGGGCGAGAGCGGAGTCAGTGATGGTAGCAACCCCGAGGAGGATCTCCCTGCCGGATACGCACGGCCAGTTATGATTCACCGAGCCGTTCTGGGCAGCTTCGAGCGAATGTTTGGTATTCTGACTGAGCACTTTGGCGGCAAGTGGCCATTCTGGCTCAGCCCCCGACAAGTCTTGGTTGTGCCTGTCATGCCGGCTGCTAATGACTATGCCAAGGAGGTTCAGCAGATCTTTCGGGCAAAGGGATTGTACAGTGATGTGGACCTGAGCAGCAACACTTTCCAGAAGAAGATCCGCACCGGTCAGTTAGAACAGTACAACTTTATCTTTGGTGAGTTTGGGATGGAAGCTGCTGCATTGAAGGCCATTGGCTAACCAGATTGCTTAGTCGTCGGCGCCGAGGAGGCCAGCTCACGCACCCTCAACATCCGTAACCGAGACGACCAGGCCACCCAGTCTAAGGGTGAGCTGGTTCCTATTGACGAGGCTCTTGAGAAGATGGTTCAGCTTAAGTCTTCACGAGAACTTGTGAACAAACTGTAACGCGATGTGATAGGTTTGACATGATACTGACCAGGACGGCGCGCACGGAGGGTGGGGTTAAAAGCTGAGGGTATATGAATTCACAATCATTGAAATGAGACATGTTAGATGATGAAAGGCACGGGAACTAGCATGGTGAGGTAGAGGCAGGAAACAGAGAACCAAGTAGCGGTCAATGAAAACAAGAAAGCTTCTTGAACAGGCTCGTGGTTGATTTGTGCCAGAACCCACAAGATGAACTCATAGTCGCAGGCTAGAGAAGGGAGTTCGACGTGACAAGCAAGATGTGAGGCTAGAGGAGCGGTAACATGCATCCTGATGTTTCGGAGTGCCTAGTCAATGAGATTGGGGGGATTGGCAACAGAAGATAGGCTATCTAGCACGATCGCTGTCTAGCCAATATCACAGGCCGGCGAGGACTTGACATCAATCAGGGCGTTCAGGTGTAGGTCTGAGATCCACAATAGAAGCCTTTTTAGCCTCATGTCGAGAAGTGGAGACACGGAGAATATGAGAGATGACGATCAATCAGAGGTTGGGCCGGGAGAAACCCGGACAAGCCGTGTTTTTCTCGAGTCAGAGAAGTTGTTTGCCTCATTGTGTAACATGATAATAGCTGGGGAAAGAAGTTGATATTCCCAATTTTAAGCCACTTCTTGGGATGAGGATTCATGGCTTCTTGGGATGGTTTGGCTGCCAGAAGTTGCTTTTTTTCGTTACAGACAAATAGGAGTAGCTAGATAAGGTGTTCAACGTCCCTGGCATGCTAAATACGACATTATGGGTGGGACTTTGCTAAGCATGTCATTTGAGTCATCGAATCTTATGTCTAAGGCAGATCCTGTTGAGGTACAACACACCCATCAGTATGGTCACAGTCGATTCCAGACAGGAGAACCCACGCCACGAAACATGTCTGCTATCCCAGAAAAAGGAGGATCGGGATTATTCGCTGGTGAAAAATGGTGTCGAGTGAAAGTGGGCAAAACATGATACATCACTTCTGATATAAAAAGAAAAGAGAGGGCCCACGAAGCCGGCGAGAGGAAAGAGGGACGATTGTGGGCTAATAAACGCACAAGCAAATAGCCATTTTCAGGGTTGACTAAAGGGAGACGAGGCGGCGCGTCAAAAAGCAGTCACGGGATGGTTTATGATGTATCAAATTTGGAAGCCAGTCAGCGGGTGAGTGAGTTCTTGAGTATGTATGCGGTGATGGGGAGAAGTGATGATAGGACGTAAAAGTGCCGGACTCATTTTAGTAGTTGGATGTAAGATGCAAGACGAGATCATGCCAACCATCAGGCTACGAACATGAAAATTTCAAGGCGGCAGCGTGTTGACCAATTTGTTGGTGTTTAATGCTTGGTGATAGATCAAGTGGAGTGGAGTCTTGTAGGAGACACCCACCAGCCATACAGTGAACAGAGCGAGACATGCTTATAACCATAGTTTGAACAGAACTGAGAAGACACCTACAGACATTGGCTCTAAGTGTACGAGTCATTGATTATTGCCGTCCTTAGTCTGGCTCGGAGCTTTTTGAATTTGCGACAAACAGAGTCCTCATCAAGGCAACCTGAACTGCATCTATATCCACGACAGGAAAAGACTACCCACCTATGGCCAGGCTTGACAACCAAATGCTTGTTCGGTCAGATCCGCCTGCAACTCTACAGTAACATCCAGGTGGGAAGCAGGGGGCCACGTCTTATTGTCTATGTGTGCTACGTCAAGCATTGCTGTATTTTGCTTTGCTGTGTTCCAGGTTCGTGGGATTGCGTGTGTACATCCCGCGCTGGAGGGATACATTGAATGGAGGCTTGTGGCTTTGGTGGGTAGTACGAAGAGATAAGACAGCACCGATACCAATGATGTGAGCTTGTCTGTCAGCTTGAGAGGTTATTGGGTTCTTCTCAATATGTAATACGGCGCAGTATCTCGTTGACAAGTATATATGCATGTATATACAGTATTCCATCTGGAAGCTGGTCTGGTGACATTCACAGCCACAACAGCGGCTATCTAGGTAGGTAGTCAAGAAGTGAAGTTGAGCTAAACCTAGCTCATATAACAAACAACATGAGGGTCCGTGTTTTGAGACAGTGACATGCAGTAAGCTGTAAGGTATGCGACAGAAGGCCTCATTATTTTCTGTTCTGACAGGTCGATCAGTGGCCAGTTCAGACCGGTCAAGCATTTCTTACAGCAGCCTAGTTACGGTGCAAGACATGGAGGTCCCGCCGAAACCCCCCAGTTGTTACGTTTCAGTAGTATGTAGTAGAGAAGGTAGCTAGTTATAAATGTGATTGACATGTACTGTATCATGATGTGGGTTTAGCGTCCCTCGTGGCATAAAAAGGTCCCTGAGATATTTATTTGTCCGTTCGATGTTGGCCTTGAGTCCCTAGGTATTGAATTTGGGATGACACAGAAAATCTTATGCTCACGCTGTTTCACCAGGGATATAGGTTGTATGACGCGAAGATCTTTAAGTGATCCAAGCCGGCCAAGTTTGCGAGAATATAATGGACTTCCCAAGGCTTTCTATGGTCAGGCTAGGGTTACACAAGAGGCAGGCTGTGATCCACACGGAATAAATAGTCTATTATTGCCACCGGTTCGAGTGCTATGTGTAAGCAGAACTCTCCTGATATGGATATTGGGGCATTGGCCATAACAATGGTTGGATCTGCAGGTCGCTCGGTGTGGACAGATGTCGCAGATGCGTTGTCGTGCCGTGGGTATCCTACTAGCTACCTCTAGAGTGGTATACATACACATATCAAGTTCACAAGACCTGGATTATTTTATTTTATTTTTCTCTGTTCCTATATTAAATAGCATATGGATCATCGACACACATAGTCTGCATTGGGCTATAAGTAGAAAGCCAGCTACTAACTAGAACGTCCGTAAAAGTTCAAGGCTTGATAGGAAAGCCTCAGCCGAGGATGATAAATGAAGATCGGGTTGCATTCCCCATTCAAGCCCCCTGTCACTGTTGGTCAACCCCCGGATCCATGCAATTCATGTCTGCATGCATCCACCTCTCAATCGGGCAATTTGAATGCTGGGGAGCCGGGTAGACGTCTTCAGAGAGAGAAACAGAGGCATAACTTGGTCTCAACGAAGAAAGCCATTGTCCATATGCAGGCATGAATATGGCAGACAATACCTACATATATTTCTGCGATAGCCTGATAGCAAGGACAAGGGGTTCGGCGTTGAGGACCGCAATATACTCGTGGATCGAGAATGTACGGTATACAGAGACTTGTGTATGAATAGAGCAGAGTTGTCGAGTCACTGCTACAATACCTACCTACCTCTACCTTACCTATGATCTGGTTGCCGCGCGCCAGGCCGCCCGCTCACCCGCTCCCGCCCATCGTTCCATTCAGATCGTTGACTAGCGTCCGTCTGTGCTGAGAATACAATTACTACCTAAGGGTGAGTGAGGACACGGTTAATATACGGAGGCACTTGTAAGGGTTGCAATCCACGTCCCATTCATTTTGTTTCTGGGTACTGTAGACTTTGCTTTGACAAGAGAGCACGGCATTTGTTCCTGTTGATAACTGATGAGTATCAATTCGAGTCAGTTGCTGTTTTATGTGTGCATCAACCCAGTTTTTGCTACATATGCTACTATTCTAGCATAACCGACATTGGTAGGAGTACAAGAAAAAAGTAATTCTAGCAATATCAAATTGCAATAGTCAGTAATTCTCAGCTCTCAAAACAACCTCCATTTTTCTCAACCCAAATCCATGGGTCATTCCCTTCCATCTCATAACGCATTATGGCACCATCACATCTCCACTACTGCACTGTAACTTACTACTTGCTAGGTACCTACCTTTGCTATGTGCCCTGCATTTTCACCCAGCAACGAATCACCCGCCAAATCTTGACATTCACAGCGAAAAAGAAAAGAAGCATCAGGCTGGTATTTTTCTGGCATCCAATACATACGGCATGACTTATGCTGCAACAAGGAACCTCCGGTCCCTACCTAACCCACGGCGATTCCCGGAGACCTCTAGTGGTCAGTCCCCTGTCCACGTCCTAAATGCTAAATGCGGGCAGCCACTTTAGGTTCTCTACCTTGACCCAGAGCCTACCTTAAGGTCCTACCTAGGTACTACCTAGGTTAGGTAGTTTCTTAGAGTGGAGGTAATGTATGGATGCACCTATAGTACTGACCACCCATTGTCGAGTTTCATCATCTATCATGTTGACCTCGAGTATCTTATCCGACGAAACGATACGACATTCCTCCACGACAAATCGTTCGACCTTATACCGCCCATTCTCACTTATGGCTCTGCTTCGCCGCAGTCTAACTAACCTTTGCTTAGACCTTCTTCTCTGCTCGCCTGCTCGCCTGGTCGTCCAGCTCTTCCGTTCTGTCCTTGCCCGCCGCACCTTGACCAATATGGGCGTTCGCTCACTTGCACCCCTGCTAGCATTACGCCTCGCATGTACTCGACGTAGACCATAATTCATAGTCTTTCAATAATACAATAATACAATAATACACGATACCCGCTCCTCCAGTTTTCAGCCCCCATCCCATCAATCTCGACACTACCAACCGTTTGACGCCAAAACAAGATCTCAACCATACCTTACCGCGCTATTTCACCCTAGTCCAACACGATCTGCAACCCACTCCCACTGTTAAACGGACTGCCTGTCCCCTCGTCGTCACTCTAAACTGGACCGCCCCCTCCCAGCCCTCCATCGTCTCTTACAGCGTACTAAATCAGAGACATTTCCGCCTCTTTGTCTCTCTATCAAAAGCAAAGCAATCGCCAATCTGCTAGACCGCCAACGCGCCTCTAGCACGCGAGCGACCCAGAGACCAAGCCGGAGCCAAAGCCAAAGCCTGTCTGGCCGCTTCAGCCCCCTCGTGTGGAGCTTGCCCATATGCAGAAGTCGTCTGCTCTGCTTCGACTCACTAGCAGGGCCGTCTTGTAGAAAAACTTCGGCTTTCCCCTTCGCTCCGTTGCAGAGCTGGACCTTGGCCTCACGATGCGCCGCGCTGCCCTTGATAAGTCCAAGAGCCGCCTACGAGAAAACCTCCCGCCGGCCGCAAACACAACCGCCTCTGTTGCTGATTCATCCTTGAACGTTGTTGAGTCTCTCATACGGGATGAGGGTCGCCAGTCTGAGCCTCAACAACTTGCCGAATCTCTCACTACCAGCAACGCCTCTTCTAATAACTTTAACGGCTATTCACAATCACATACTGGCCAGCTCCAATATAATTCAGCTCTCTTGCCTGCCACAGAGCAATCATATAACTTCTCTGAACCTGCGGCCGACTCGCCCATGACAGATGCATTACCGGCCGAAGTCGATACCACCTCCGCTACCGCTAACACTATCGCCGCCCCCAAGACACCTTCTCTCACGATAGTGACAGACGGCTCTCCCACTGCAATCGCCACCGAATCTCCATTCCAGGACAACTACGACCAATTCACGACTAATACCTATACCTATATCTATAATACCGAATCAGAATCTTCTGAGCCTGAGCCTGAGCCGGGCCTGGATCAAGACCACCAGAACGACGTTGATATCGACCTGGACACTTCCATCCAACCTCCTCTTTTGGACGATTCTTGGACACCTCCCGCACATCTCGATTTGGACCCTGACTACGTACCCCATTACCACGACGTGGATTATGATATCGATATGAGCGATAGCGAAGGTGGTGCTCCTTTGGACGACACATTGGACGAGCTGGAAAACTTCACAGACGGCCAATCCATTGTATCTGAGGGGGACGACGATGTTTCATCCCCTGTCAATCATCCAATCAACTCTCTCTCGCACACCCTCTTCCATCCACCCACCGTAATTGACACCGACCTGATCATGAATGCCGCTCCTCCTCCCGTGCCATGGGGTGTTGCCCCGGACGAAGACACGGCTGCGGTGGACGACATTGCACCTCCTTTGCCGACGGGACTTCTCGGCCTACCGCTACTCAGTAACCCTAATCCGACTATGCTTGGATCTGAAAACTTGTGTCTGGTTGACTTTTTGAGACACTGGGCATACCAAGCTCGTTCCGCTTCCTGTCCATCCGCCTCACGGGTGAATGCACCCTGTCCAGAAGATATTCGCCGTCAAGCAAATGCACATGTTCGCGAGGTTCGGTATGAGGACCTCCACGGTGATGGCTATGACATGCAAGGCTTGGATTGGACGTCGATGAACACAACCAGGAAATATGCACGGCAAATACGATGCGCCACTTTTAAGAATTACGTCAATAAGGAAGGCTCAGATAGATGGAGTGTAAGTGGCTAGTTACTTTTGGTTGAGTATTCACAGCTGACCTAAATTTAGCCTCATATGGTTGACGTAGATCTCCCTCCGTCTCAAAGCTTCATGAGATTCAAGAAGTTCCTCGTCCGTCAAGATGTCTACCTAGCTCATTTTCAGCTACGGAGTGTTCTAGCGTGTCCGTCAATATCACAAGTCTACTACCCTGGCAGGAGAGGAATCAATCGTATCAACCCGGTCACAGGAAAGACAGAGCTCGTACTCAATAATAGTCACCTCCATGGTCTCGGGGCACTCATTTCTACCCTCGACGCAAACCATGGGGCTATGTTTGCAGGAACTTTCAATGGCGAATACTACCTTAAAAGCCTGGACTCTGAAGACAAGAATGACTATGCAGAAGGTGTCATTACTCCAAATGTGGGAGGTATCACCAATCATGTCCAGATCTACCAACCCCGGCAGTCGTCTGGTCCCGTTGCAGCCATTTCGAGTAACGACGAGGGATTCCGCCTGCTAGACCTCACTACACAGCAGTTCTTGATGCAGAGCAGGTATCGATTTCCACTCAATTGTTCGCGTATCTCACCTGATGGCCGCTTGAGAGTCATGGTTGGAGATGACTTCAAAGTATTGATTACCAACGCCGATACCGGAGAGATCCAGCAGGAATTATCCGGGCACCGCGACTATGGCTTTGCCTGCGATTGGTCCGATGATGGTTGGACAGTAGCGACCGGTTTCCAGGACAAGGGTGTCAAGGTCTGGGACGCTCGCCGTTGGTGTGACTCGAGGGGTGTGAGTAAACCGTTGTGCACTATCAGATCCGAGATGGCTGGCGTGAGAAACCTGCGCTTCTCTCCTGTTGGCAGTGGTCAGAGGGTGCTGATTGCTGCCGAGGAGGCTGATTTTATCAACATCATCAATGCCCAGACGTTTTCCAAGAAGCAGACGGTCGATTTCTTTGGTGAAATTGGCGGCATTGCTTTTACCAACGACGGACAGGACCTGAATGTCTTGGCAAGTGACCGTCATCGTGGAGGTCTTCTCCAGCTTGAACGATGTGGTCGTGGCCCTGAACCCTTTTTATGCCATTCCTGGCGGCGTTCTCGAAGTCGTGATTCCAACAGTCGTGACGTCGATAGATGGCGTTGGCAAGCCGAGGAGCTCTCAAACCGTGAGCCTCACGGTCGAAATCCAATCTCGACGGATGCCCTACCAATCTTTTAAACGATTCCTTCTCTTTAAATCTAACATACGGAGCGTTTTCGTGGGCTTCGGACATTATCTTTATATTTGCTTGGCCTCATCGGTCATTCTCCTTCAGTCGGAGCATCTTTATTCTTAGCATTATACCCTTTTGGTTCTGACTCATCATGCTATGATCTGTTGAGAAATTACCATTAATCATTTATGATACGTCGCCTTCATACAGGCCGCGATGGTTTAATTGGGGGCACAAGCAACACCGCCTTCAAGTTCAGAGTTGTTCACTACGGGCTAGTCATCTTTTTTTTTCTTTACTTTTATCATCATCATTATCCTGGGGGCTCAGGGCTGAGCCCGGTCAGTTTGAGAGACTATAGATATCAGGACATCGGCAACGGGATTTTCATTTATTGTGAACATGGGACGCATAATCATTGAGCTCTTGAGGCTTGAGTTTTGTTACAGTGTGAGTGGGAAAATTCTAGACTTGTGGGCAAGTTTTGGTACTTGAGAAGCGGAGTATCAGTCGGATGTATATCTACATAGTTTGCAAAGACGATATGGATTGATCAACTACCTAGTACCTGTCTGATCTGAGTTTCTAGAGCCCGCACGTTCTCCATCTTCGTAGTGGTTACATGCCGCATCTATTTTGGTGGCATTATCAACGCACAAGGCGTCTGCCACTTGTTTAGATCTGAGATATACATGAATTTCATAGAAGCCAGATGATGGCTGATAAAGTGCAGCCTCCGAGACACGTGAGTTTCATCATCGTTCAAGAATGCCATGTCTCACTCATCTCTCTCTTGACCGCCAGCATGTTGGTAAATTCTATCTGTACATGTGCCAAGTTGAATGTTATGCCAGAATTGTGATAACTTTAAATCTACAGACTATATGAATTGTTCATTGAGTGATTCTGCGCCAAATTTACTCAGTGCTGCGTCTTGTTTGTTGGACGTTGCTTGTTGAGTTAGTACAGGGGATCGAAACGTAGGACCAACACCTTTGATCACAACCTCATGTTCGAGTCTGGGCCTGTCACCGAGACAATCATCAAGTGCGAATGTCTCACTCATCCAGCCACTGATATTATTGGCGTGTCAATAGCTGTCACGATGCAGCACGAACCAGACACTTTACTTTTGTTCACACTATGCCAGGTAATGACAATTGTAAAGGGTGGTTATCCGTCATCAATTCATTTGGTCTTAGGATGAGATGGCTGGTACGAATTATCTACACAAATTCACACGGCACATAGCACATTGCGAGTCAAGATATACACTATTGAATTACAGCATTATGAAGTAGAGGCTGAATGACAACCCGGCTACGGTATAGATCATACATGCAGATCATCTCACCCTCCCGAAAAAAAGGCTTTCGCTTTCCCTTTCGCTCAAGAGCCGTAAAGACGCGTGTACCATAAAAGAAGTGTGGCCGCAAATAACACATATGGAAAATAGACATAGCACAAGAGTTCACATGTCGAATGAACAGTTGGGGGGAGGGGGGGGGCAGATTCATCAAGGTCGTCCTCGACCGCCCGACAAGATTCATTCCCTCAACCTATTGAGCTCTAGCAGGCCACAATGCATTGCCCCCTTGAGGCGGATGTCTGGAGTTGGCCTAAAAGACCGTCGGCTTTCGGACTCTCCCCCCGAAGGCTCTTGATGGATGTCGATGATGTGATTTACCGCATGGACGGTGACGAGAAAAGGGAAGAGGGCTGCAGGAGGAAAGAAGAAGTGAATGGCTGGGCGGTGTTGGTCATGGATTATGTACAGCATTCAGCATGCTCGAAATATTGAATCGTCGACGGACGCTTGGGCATGCCGCAATCAGAACTGGAGTGTCCAAAACGGCTTAGTAGCCGGTGAAAGAAGAGGCGCAACCCCAGCTTCGCTCACAGTTGCAAGAACCAGGCTCCTTCCAGAGATCGTCCTCAAAAGAGAAGAAGACGGTCTTGTCACCGCAGCTCTCACGGATCGATTTGATAGCCTTAGCCTGCTCAGACTTGCCAGGGCAAGCAGCGCCGTTGCAGTTACCTGCTGAGGGCCAACCGCACTCCAGGTTGATAACATCGTTGCCCTTGCAGATACCGCGAAGGATCTCAAGCTGACCGGCAACGAACTCGCCAGCCATATCAGCAGAGGTGTTGGGGTTGAAGTAAGGGTGGATGTTGGCACCGGTGACATCAACGATATCGCAGATAGCGCCCTGGACATCCTCACGCTCCCATATATCGAGGGTCTCGGCGATGGTGTAAGGGCCGGTATAATCAGAGCACTTCTCCTTGACGACCGTAATGAGCTCCTTGAGTTGCTGGGGAGAACAGTACTTGTTCATGATAGCCTCGTTACCGATGGTGAAGAGCTTGACCTGATCCCACTGAGCCCACTCAGCGTAAGCATCAACCTGGGCCTTGATCTCGGGAGTCTCGTAAGTGCAGCCAGATGCCTTGACAAAAACGCCAACGATCATGTCAATACCGTGCTTCTTGCAAGCGGGAGCAACAGTCTCGAGGGTGTTGCAATCAGTAGAGTAAGACCGGATGATTTGGAAACCGGCCTTCTTGAGGGCAGCAATATCCTGATCAACCTGGTCGGCACCCTTGCACTTGCCGGTAGAGGCGACATAGGGGGTGTAGGTGATACCATAATGGTCGTTTCCACCCTTGAGATTGCCAGGGCTGGAAGGCTTCTTTGGGGCCTTGGGTTTAGGAACCTGGGAGGGCTTCTCGTAGGCGGGCTTGGTGGAAGCAGGAGTCTCGGGGACAGAGTAAACGGGAGTCTCAGGGACTTTGCTGGGAGCCTCGTAGACAGGCTTGGTGGGCTTCTCCTGCTGGGTAACCTCAGGCTTAGGCTTAGGGGCCTCGTAGACGGGCTTGGTCTCCTTGGGAGGCTGGGGCTTGGGGGCCTCGGGGACCTTGGTGGTAGCAGGAACACCAGACTGAGAGTAGGGGCAGACGTAGACGTAATCGGTCTCGGTGACGGTGACAACCTGCTCGGGAGCAGTGTAAGTACCAGGGGCGTAGCTGGTAGGGACAGGGTAGACGATGACGGTCTCCTCCTCGCAGGTCTTGGTGATAGGAGCGATGGTGTAAGTGCCAGCAGAGGGGCAGACGTAGGTGGTGGTCTCAATGACGCTGGTAACGACACCCTCGTGCTCGGTCTCCTTAGCGTAGGGGCAAGTCACGGTGGTGGCAGTCTCGACAATGGTGGTGACACCTCCCATGGTGTGAGTTCCAGCAGGGACCTTGGTAGTCTCACCAACGCAGACGGTAGTAGACTCAGTCACGGTCATGGTGGTGGCAGGGAAGGTGTAAGTGCCGGGAGTAGGGCACTTATACTCCTCTGGGGTCGGGACCGGGACGACCGGGACGACCTTGGTGGTGATGGGAGCAACAGGCTTGGGAGCCTCGTATGTAGGAACCTCATGAGCGGTGGTTGGCTTCGGCTTAGCAGCCTCATAAGTGGTGACAGCCTCCTTGGTGGGCTTGGGAGTAGAAGGAGGGTTAGGGACAACTAAATCAGCAGTTAGTGTCTATTCCATCGATAGGGATTTGGATATGAAAACATACGAGTGGGTTCGCCATAGTAGGTGGTCCAGATGGTGGTGCAGGAAGGGACGCAGACCTCTCCACCACGTCGAAACATCTCATGGGCGCGGCGGTGGTGAGGATAAGCGGCCTGAGCACCAGTGGCCATAGCCGCAACGGCGGCAGCAGCAAGTCCTCCCTTCATATTGAAGAAAAAAAAAAAGCCCCGAAATTTCAAGTATTGTACGTAAATGCAAGAGTCGTAGTTGGCATAGGAAACGAATGCCCGCTAAAAGAGTGAAGCGGTTAATGGGAATAGGGGGAAACGAGAGGACAAAAGCGAAAATTAAGGAGATGCTCTCTAGATTCGCGAAAGATGGAACCGTGAGGGAAAGGAAAAGCAGAGGAAAGAGGAGGAGAGCGGCATATTATGAGCACATCGAGTGTTATTACCTCTACCTGCGACCCGGTCTGTTTTTGCCTTGGCTGCAGTACCTAGAGGGTCATGGCATTGACATAGGACCGCCCTAGTCGAGAACAGTGATTTAGATGGTACCTGGCATGATGCACGATAGCGGCGTCTTAGCGGTCAAAACTCAGGTACCCGTCTGTGCCTAGCCAGTCTCCATCTGGCCAGTGCCTCATGAAATGAGCTGGGGTGCCTGTCACCCAGTCCCGAACGTAGACCATTGTTGGTGCAATATGTCTATCATTGCCATGACAGCGCTAGAAACCCCAGCACTTGGCCGGGGTTATGGACGAAAAGGAGAAGGCTGTGGAGCACGGGGCACGATGCAATCTCGTAGGTTCAACCAGCCCCAGGGGCATTTGCTCGCGTTGCCGATGCCATGCCTCTCTCAAATAAGGTGGTTTAGGGGTTCGAGGCCAATCAGCTAGCTGAGCGGTCAAGGTTTCCGTTGCTGAGAGAACCTGTGGTGAAGAGGAAGCGATATTAGTCCAAGGAAGAGGCTTTTCTGACCGTTGGTTGGTCACTTGACTATTCACAAGGGGGATCGAGATGAGTTGGCCTCGATTAAGATGTGCGATTGATGTGAGCCCCGCGCGGGAGATGAGCTTTCGAGTTGCATATCATGCTTAGAATAGCCTCTGGCATCTCCATCTTTAGAGTTGCTTCTCAGTGAAGCACTCTGGATATCGCTGGATCTGGCTTTCAACGCTCCATACATACAACGATTCTCATATCGTTCTGGCTATTGACTCTGTTGCCTTTCAAATCTGTCGGTTCATCGGCGAGTGAGCTCAAGATATTGTTCCTGCGTCTGCCATGGTCTATGGTCCCCCAATTTACCCTAGCGGGTGTGGCTTCGCGCTTGTGGGCCCAGGGGTTTTCGTTCAAGCCATTCTATTTTGTTTTAGTGACGCCCGACGATTCGCCATGTCGCCGTGTCGTCACTTTCTCTAAACTTTTGGCGTAATTGACACATGTCTCGTGTCGACAACGGGGCCACCATTTGCTGTCTCAAAGCTCCCTCCCGTCCCAAGGCACAGCACACATCTTGCAGCTTCCATATGCGGGGAATTAATAAACGTACTAGTCCGAGAAAGCCGGGGCAAAAGCTTGTCATTCGGGTCTTCGCTGGTTGAAACAGCTAGACTCAATGTCAGGACCCCAATCTTATAATTGCACTTCGTATTCACCGTCACATCGCACGGCAATTTATCTTGCTAGAGCAGCTCTAGCCATGCGAGCTTTTGACGGATGTGTATACCGTGATAAGAGCGTCAGTTGACAACTGGCACCAATGTGCGATGGCTGATGTTTCCGTGTCTATGTGTCGAGACTTGGTGTGCCATGTACAAGTCTGTAAGACTCTTGGTCAATGGGCAGCCCCTGTTGGGGTTTTGCCACGTCGATCCATCGAATCATCCCTTGCTCAAATGAAGTGAATCTCGCGCGCTTCTTGGCTGTAAGCCGTTGTTGATTAGGGTATGTTCGGCAGCAGAGTGCCCTTCCAATTAAAGAAGGTCTTTATCTCAAAACCGAATTACTCAGCATTAGCTAGTTCAGGGCTGAAGTGATTGTCGACTTGGATTGCTGCCAATAACTGTAGTGAATTCAATGCCTTATAAGTCGAGCCCCTTTTGCTATTTTCCGTGAAGCTTGCGACGAGACAGTGCTCACCAGCCGACATGCACAAATGCTGTATTTTGGTGATAACTTTATGATGACTCAGTCGATAAAGGCGGGGAGTTACAAATCCAAGTTGCTATTTACGTCGAGAGATGGATGAGTTGGCTCTTGACCAAATAGAACAGAATGCATGACTGATAAACTTCAATTAAAGTGGAAAGAGCTATGTCATGTGACATCGCGATTGTAGAAGTCGCCAACAAGCAATAGTAAAATTTTTAGCCTCGCGTCCCGCTGGCTTCAATAAATTTAAAGTGCAATACTGTGATACAGGGTATTTATGAAATACTGCAAAAATGCTACGGTCAGCAGGTCGTCCGTATGTTTGCTGGAGGTGTCTTTCGCAGTGCCCGAACGGATTGCGGTCGTCATTTTCTTCACCTCCGCCGCATTCTTTGAAAGGACGACATAACGTACGTTTGTTCATGTCTTCTACTATGGAACACGCGACGTGGTACTAACAATATCTCAGTACTCTACCTCACCCGAGAATCTCCCTCAAGGTTCCTTTGGCAAGACACATATTCCCACATCTCTTCCTAAAACTTCTCCTACCGTAGACAAGAGGCCAATTCGGGAAAGGTTGCAAGAATGGGTCACCATTAACGATCCCGAGAGGGAGGTTATTCCAATTGTTCCAGATTTAACATTCTGGAACAGTGTTACAAACAGCAGCACACGACCTCAATCCACTGGCTCAACGGAATTGGATAATTTCAAGTCTGACCCAGTCGGTATGGTAGATACAGTTGAGCATATCACCGCGGAGGATACTGAAGTTGCCATTGTTGGAAACAAGGCCCACGCTCCCGGTGATCTTGTTGAAATGAAGCAGCCCGGCTCACGAACGCCTCTGTTTGCTGTATACTTGGGATACTTCGGCGAAAGATATCACTTCTATACCAATACTGGCAGATGGGTCATCAGCTTGGGTTTCTCTGCGCTCTTCTCTGTGTCTAAGTTTGTCACCACCGACGAGCTACGCCCAGTTCTTGCTTTGATTCCTCCTAAGGCCACGGCGGATGACTACGAAGATTTACGCAAACGTGATAAGGGTCCCGGACGAGATGTCGGTGCTCATCTAATCAACAAAATGAAGAAATTCGTGTCTTTAGCGGATGAGGCCTTCCAGACAAGTCTCAACAGTCTGGACAGAGCAAGATCTCTTGTGTCTGACGGGAAAAGGACCAAGTATCTGAGTCTGTTTGAGCTGGCTGACCTGTTGCTACCCGCGTCACTCAAAAACGGCAGCACGTTTCCCCCTCATGTTTTATATGCAGTTCATACAGCGCTCTTGCGCAACGACTTTGTCTTTCGGCCGCTAAGCCCTTCAGCTGACTGCCATCGAAAAGACCATATTTTCGAAATCCTTCCGTATCAGGATTTTATGATGATCAACCGTGTTGCTCTCATGATCCGCGAATATATTCACATCATGGCAAAGACCTCGGGAAACATGCTGTCGTCTGATCTGTCGAATACGGCATTCAGTACTTTCATTCTGAAAGCAAGACAAGTTGTTCTTGCCAACAGAGAGAAGCGCGCGTGGACATCTTATGGAATTCTCGCCCCTACTGCAGGGGTAACGATTGAAATCGGTGAATGGTCCAGAAAGCACTTGGAGTTCATTCGGTTTCTTGAGTGGTGGGCAAGCTACGACCTGTTCGAGGATTCCTCGCACTTCCACGCAGATGGCGCCCTTATTCTCCGGGCTCTGGATCTTTATGAAGGTGCTGATCTGAACCAGAGTTGCGCCTGGACATTCCTGCAAGAGCTGGGGATGATTCCACCTTGGGAAATACCATCCCGCTATAGAGTTCGTTTCCCAGAAGTCAAGATTCAAAGCGGGGACGGCCTTGTTCGAGAGATCCCCGACAGGATCGAGGACTCGACTCGGCCGGACGTGGCGGACGGTGCCAGAAGAGACTGGGCCGATGCCCCTGTCTTCTGTATCGACGCTCCTTCAACGGTACTCATTGATGATGGCATATCTTTGGAACGAACAGACAAGCCTGATGAATTCTGGATTCATGTGCATACAGCCGATCCGGCCTCTGGAATTCGACCCAACTCTGAGCTGGCAAGGTTTCTCGAGCTGATCCCTGAGAACATCTACCTTCCTGGTCACTTTCAGGCCATGCTTCCAAATGATCTCAGTCTAGACAATTCAGGGGACTACAAATCAACAAGCTTGGTTGAGCAATATTCTCTTGCCAGTGACCGGCCGGCTCTCACCTTTAGCGCGAAGATTAACGAGAAAGGAGACATGCTAGAATACAAAATTGAACCGGGTACTTTGCACAATGTCAAATATCTGGATCCAAGAGACGTTGCTGAGTTTTGTAACGACCCTCCACCTCCT
The DNA here is from genome assembly GCA_002980475.2 of Fusarium beomiforme. Lineage (NCBI taxonomy): Eukaryota > Fungi > Ascomycota > Sordariomycetes > Hypocreales > Nectriaceae > Fusarium > Fusarium beomiforme. The sequence continues at coordinate 12,010 of PVQB02000893.1, read as the reverse complement.
CCAGCCTCTGACCAGACGCTCGTTGTTGGTCAGCCACCAAAGAATCTGGACCTGGCGCCAAGCCGGCCCATGATGTTAGCTCAGGACTTGGATGAGAAGAGCAAGGAGGATCTTCTAATCCTTCACCGTCTGTCTCAAGCTCTCAGGGGAAAGCGTCTCGAGAAGGGGGCATGGCCAATCTTTCTGCCAGGTGCTTCCATCACGGTGGCGTTTGAAGATGTCCCAATACAACAAGAAGGAAGCAAGGTCTTGCCAGCTGATCCATATATCAAGGTCGGCTACGATGCATTTAACGGTGCTTCTGTGGTGACTAATACGATGGTGCTTGCCGGTGAGATTGCTGCTCGATGGAGCTCTGACCGTCAAATTCCTCTCCCTTACCGACGAGACGCCGAATCGGAGAACAACACCAAGCTCTTCGAATATGCCACCCAGGAGATTTACCCTCTACTCGAAAAGGGTATCTCTCCATCAGGAGCACAACGCCAGGAGTTGACACGCTTGACCGGCGGCATTGAGATATCGACAGAACCCGGTCGTTACTTCATGCTCGGCCTAGATATGTATGCCAAAGCCACTTCTCCTCTTCGCCGCTTCTCCGACCTCATTGTCCACTGGCAAATTCACGCAGCACTGGCGCATGAGCGCACAGTCAACCGCAGGATAGATCCTCAGACTGATAACCTGAATGACATACTACCATTTACCGCGGAGACACTCCCTAACACGCTTTCACTGCTGCGCATGCGCGAGAGAATGGCCCGGACCTTGTCTCGAGGTACTCAAGAGTGGATGCTCATGGCGCTCGTGCGGGCCTGGCAGTTTGAGGGGACAGCACCGAAGCGCATGAGTTTCACAGTTGATGCTCGCTGGAAGCAAGGCGTGTCCGGCCGGATCGACCTTTTCGATTTGTCGGCCATATTGTCCGTTGACGGCATCGATGGCCTCGTGCTCCTCAAAGACATTAAGGTGGGCGACAAGTTTGACGTTGAACTGGCAGACATCAACGTTCACGCTCGCAGCATCTTCGTCAAAGCGCTCAAGTACTATGCAAACACCCAGGCATAATTACATGACGTTAGCCAGCCGGCACATTCCCCGGACGCCCCGGCCCTGGCCCTGGCCTCGTGAGCTGCGCCGCAGGGTCTTCTTTAGTCTTCTGGAACAAAGACTTTGTTGGGGTGGAAAGGAACACTAAGTTTGAGCGTCACCGCCTTAACGGCGAAATCATGGCTTGCATCATCGTGGATGATATTGGCGGTGTTGCTGTCTCACATCTCTTTACTTTATCTCCACGCTCCAAACATCTCTCCGCCTTTTTTGTTTTTACAATGGCTCGCAGCAATTAGCCATCGACTGACGTGGAGTCGCTCATCTACCCCCCGCATTTCGTACATCCTATCGTATCCGCCCTGTGTCAAGAAAACATGGGATTTCCTTTTAGAGGGCTGATTGACAGAAGAACCCCGATGTGGTCCTCGAGAGTACTGTGCCGAAAATGCACTGTATAATTTCCAGGAGATTTGGAGCTCAAAGATAGATCTCCCCTGCCTGATATGCGTCATTTGTATTATACCTGTAACATATTTTTACATGACCAACACAAATTTACGACAGCTTTGGAAATCAAAAGCATGGGATGCACAGTAGATCATCCATTAATAGAACCACCGATTACCAAAATCCCATCGATGCCAATGCCGCATATCGCAAGTGACCATCGACAGATGTCTTCCTCTACGTACTGTCAGACATAAGAACATCACTCACATCCTCGGCTAATAAGCTCAAAGACACTCACACGACTTCCTTTCAAACAACCCCTATCCCTGTCAAAACACCCATATCACGAATTACAGCGTCTTTTGGCAGACTTGACACTCTGGAGCATTTCGCTAGGGCATGTGGAATGAGGTCACGCGCACAGAGAGAACAGACCAGGCCGTGTCCTGTTTCCCCAACAATTTCACTGCTTTGCATCTCAATTGGTGATCGACATGGTCGAGGCGTTGATTGGACCGTTTCGTAACCTGCGTTTGAGATGTGGCAATGTCGAGTACTGCCTGCAAGAGGCGAAGGCTAGAACAACTAATACTGTAAGTTTTCAGGTCCTTTAAGATCAGCAAGGGACAGCCAATTGTAAGGTAACCCGCATGCTCTTTGTACCTGTTCAAGCTTATCAAATGTGTCTTTACGAGCTGTGCTTCAAGTTAGTCAACTGGGAAACATATACATATTCTCGTTTGAGTCAAAAATTTTTTAATCAGATCGAGATGATGTGAACACCATATTATTATGTCATGAATGCTTTTGTTGTTTTGTAACGGCTTCCGTCCGTCTGGTCCGCGTGCGTACGTCGAGATTCGACCCCGTTCCCGCTGTATTTATGTACAAATAATTCGCCAACGCACTGAAGACCCGGTCCTGTTGCCATTTGCCGTTTGTGTCCTTCTTCTTCTTTGTTTGGTTTGTCCCTGTCCTGGCCTTGACCGTTCCGTAGAAACGCCGTAGTCGCCGAAAAAATCAATTGACCCCATGGCCGTTACCTTTCCCTTGCCTTTCCTGATCCGTCCGTAACCGCCTGAGGCCGCCTGTGATCCGTAGTATCCACTTGCCCATGGGATATCATGAATAGAAAAATAAAACCCTTGCCACAAAAGAAAGACGGGAACAAAAATTATAACGCCAACTACCCACCGGACCGGTGACCTCTGGAATGAATTTTCTCATCGACCCGATTTCATAGCCGGGTCCCGGGGCCGGGGGCGTCACGGGGCAGGCTGATTCTTCGCAAAAAAGCCTGCAAACCAATGATGGTGACTTCGATGGGAGCTGCCTGATGAATGGCTCTCCTTTACTCATGGGATCCTCTCGCAACCACCCAGCCTTTTCACAATAAGTACCAGTGCTTTTTTTAGCCTTTTCGTCTCCATCCATTCCTTGTTACAGGCCGTGTATCAAAGATAGAAATGCGATTTCGATGCTGCTTTCCAAGATGCCGTTGGGGACACTAACACAGGCTGTTAACAAGCCTGTGCAAGTGATCGTCGCGGTGGTATGGCGGATGTAAGCCAATTATCTCCGAAATTCCCGTATATAAATGCGCTTTTTTATGTTGTCATGGCGTCGTTTCAACTCACAGTGAGTGAGCCACAAGCTTGTGCGCTTGTTCAAATTCCAACCGCGTCGCTAAATGAAAGTCGGACGCTAGTATAACTATTACTTCCTCCAGCCAACGTTCCAGATAACGTGGGCGATGTCACGGGCTGTATTGACCGTGTCGATAACGCGGCCGAAAATGCCATCTCCGGATTGGATTTCGCCTTCCTCGTAAGGCATGAACATGCCAGATGGTGTACGTCGCATACCCGCAGGCTCTTCGCAAAGGCTGCCTGATGAGATGGATCTATTCAGACCGCCATTGATGTTTTCATTAGGAGGTGATGCCCAACCCGAGCGGGGACTTAACAAAGCATCGTCGAGGTCATCATCGTGGTCTTCCTCACCGAAGAAAAACTTGCCTGACTGCTTAGCAGGCCGTAGTGTCTCTTGTGAAGAAGACGGAGACATGAGCGGGCTTCGAGAGTGTTTCATGGCAGTCTCTCGTGGCTCAGGAGTGTCTTCGCGGTACTTGAGGGTGGTGGACGGCAACTTGGCAATTGTTTTGCCTTCAGCAGCCGGCTTTGACTTTAAAGTCTTGCGTCGAGAAAGAGGCCTCTTCTTGGTCCTGACTCGCTTCATCATCACGCCGTCATCAGAGTCACTGTCTGAGCCATAGTGTTCATCAATTATGTCATCCTCATCATCGCCCTTGGCTTCGACAGCTATGCATTGCTCAACTTGCTCATTGAAGTGGATGTGTTTTCGCTCCGAGTTTGGGGAGATGACCCCAGATGACTCTACTGAAGGGGCGACACTGCTGCTTTCTCCGCTCAACCGACGTGATGCGAAGGGGTAGGCGAAGTAGTCTGTTGATGATCGACCAAGGCGGGGTCGAAGGATTCCTCTCGTCTCCTGGGCCTTGACAGCTGCAGTGGCCTGTTTTAATAACGAAGCTGTGGATAATGATCGCTGAAGCATTACTTCAGACATGCTTCTCTTCTTGAGAATAGGTTTCTTATTTAGGTTGACAAGTGAGTTAGCTTTGGATAGCGACACACTTGAAGGTTCAGTGTGCGTGGGATGGAGGTTTTTCGGTCCTGACTGCAACGGGCCATAGAGCCAGGTAACATCACAATCTTTGAGCCTTGATAAAGTAAGCATTTGAGCAGAGTTAAAAGGGATATTTCCAGGGCGACAAACCAATTGAGTGATTCGGGAGATATAGTCTTCAGATTATTCTTGGCTTTCATCCAAGTCCTCCAAGAAGCATTTTCTAACCGAGCACTGTTCGGGAATTCTCCCCGTCGAGTGACGACATATCGCCATGATGACCAAATATCCTCCTCTCTCCATTCATGGGATAGATAATCTACTTGGCGAGAAGGTCGACTTGATACTGCAGTGTCATCCTCTGCATGCTCGGACTTTTCATGTTCAGGTGTTTCGGGTCTCGATGTATCATCAGAGACCTCTTCGGAGTTCTCGTGTTCCGCGGGGGAAACAGTGTAAGAGTCACCTGTTCGGGGACTGGGGGGTGGTTCTAGGTTGTCATCATGATGGATTTCAGGACGGATCTCTGGTTGAACGTAAAACTTCTCCTGCGCAAAAGATGGAAACATGAAGTGGTCTTCGGGTGATTCAGCGAGTCCAATATTGTCGTCGTAGTCAGAGGCAATGGAGAGATTAGTGGCAGGAGTAGATGCGTAAGAAAGATCGACAGATTCGGCGTGGACGGTACGGGGAGACGAGGGAGCAGATGATGAATTGGATTCGGCGTAAGACTTGGATGCAGGCTCGTAGTGATCGCTAAGGTGAGAAGATGTGGAAAATGGAGAAGCCGAGGAAATGAAGTTGGAATGGGAATGCGAGCGTCGTAGACCGGAGCCGGCAAAGTAACCGTTGTCGTCGGATGGAAGAACGACAGCCATGATGGGAATTTGAGGAAAACCGTAGGTATTTTTGTCAATGCCGAAGCACCCAGAAAAGGTGAAGTTGGGGTAACTCGAGGTTAGAGACTCATGGGCACAGACGAGTCCAAAGGCAAACAAACGTATGCAATGTTGTTGAATGAGAAGAATTGATGAGAGTGTCAAGATCTAGTGTGGGCACGAAGTATAGAGAATAGACTGGAGTTCACAATGTGGGTGGGGGGCAGGCTTATAGCAGTTGTGGTTGCAGGCGTAGAGTCAACCTAACAACTGGACAAGTGCTTGAGCAAACAGCAGGCGATAGCCGTAGCCGGGGAGGCCCTTGGAGGCAGGTGGACAGGTTCTGTTTGAGGCTAGTTTCTAGCGTACCGGAGGAGTACGTAGCATAACCCGGTGCTGGTGTTGGTGTTGTGGGTGTGTGTTTTCTGGGTGTGTACTGTACAATGGATGGATGGGGATGGTAGGTCAGGGAGGAGCTAAACCTGGGCGAGGCGTGGTGGCGTCCAAGCGATTAAGACCTCCCCAGACCCAGTTGCGGTGACGAATTTCATGGGGACCGTCCAAATGTGGTCAAGTGTGATTCTGGTCTGGCGCTTGGTCGTCTGTCGCTGGTCACTGTTCTTGGTGGTTTGCTGGTTTGGTTCGTTATGCACTGACACTTCGGTCATCGGCCGGATAGCGGAGTCTTGCGCCCGCTGCAATGGTATTGGGCAGGCAGTTGCAGTGAGTGTTTAGCGCAGTGATGGTTGATCTGGTTCAAGTTTGAAGAGGTCAAATGTCGAGGAGAGAGAGAGAGCAGAAAGAAGTCGGAGAACAAACAAGTCAGAAGGCAATAAGAAGGGTTTATAACAAGTGGGAAGAAATGGGGAGCATAGGCAAAAGCGAAGATGACAAGGGGAAATGATGGAATAGGTACGGATTTGGGTTTGACTCTACGAACAGGCAGGGCAATCACTAAAGGAAGGAAGGGAGAGCAGGGGAGATAAGAAGCCACCAGAGACGACCTGACCTTATTACTCTTAACTCAAGGCCTCAGAGTCGAATGCCAGCAAATTTATGTAGGACGGTACGACGGTACGATAGAGTATGTAGAGAGATAGTAGTCCAGCCCCCAGATGAAAATCATAAACTCTATCAAGTCGAAGAGGCCGATGAGATGATGATACTGGGGGGTGTAAATCTACCGGTCAGTATGCCTTCAACATTTAGGGTGAACAGAGAGCGATTACGAATTGCGATAGAAATGCAGTACAGTAGCTACTACGGTCGAATTACCGGTAGTTGAGTGGGGATGGTGAGGAGAGTGCAGTGTCGCAATACTGAGGTGACGAAACAGAAACTGTGTTGCAGCAAATCAACTCAGCTCAGCTCAATTTATTAACGACAGTAACAATAAGCTCCCGTTGCTAGTAGAGATGCATCTATCTGCGTTACGACTGGTGGGTGAAGATGGGATCTTTGCCCAGATCCAATGATGTTCCCCATGTCCGATCCCATCTTCGGGTACTCCTCAATCTTCCCCAGTTCAGTGGCATTGTGTTGCACTAGTAGAGTAGGTAGGTGAGATTATGCCCAGGCTATTGCAGCAGCGCTGGTCAATTATCAGGACTTGAAACTAGCAAGCAGTACATTGGTACTCTGGTGTTTTTAGCCATTTACTGCATCTACACAGGTAAGGTGAACGTATCTATCTATCGTACCGTATATGCATGCATGCATGCATATGTACTCCATACGCATGCACGTCCAAGTATATGCTAGAGATGGCGACAGAAGTCTAGTTAGGAGGCTCATTCTCAACCAATTTCCTTGGCCAGATCAAGGGAGCTTCAATGTTTGAACTTTTTTATTAGCTGTGTACCTACCTGATCCTTGGCTCATGTCTTATAAGGTGTACAGTATCTCTCTCTAAAATGTCTTACTTGGATGCTCAGTCGGCTTGCGGCGATGAGCCACCGGGGTAACGGGGGGGGCCTGCTTATTTTGGAGACTGGTGTGAGGACCTTGAGGGGAAACAGTACGGATATGTATCATGTATCTGTCTCAGTTTACTTTCATATAAATCCCGACTCAACAGCTACATATATAATAGTTATAACAGCTCTAAGAGTGATGTGGTCGATGGAGAAAGTAGAGACACGGAAAGATAGTACAGCCCGATGCAATCGAGGTTCATAGCTCGCCCTAGACGTGGGGTTGTCAAGGAATATACTTTCAATGTTACCGAGCAAAAGTTCGTTCGCGTGTTTGTTATCAGAGCTAGATTACACTAATAACTACAACCTTATAAGGTCGCACGCGAACTCACCCCATTGCAAAAGGTCGATTGGCAATTCCTTCTCTGGCATTATAGCAGCCAATTCCGTACAGATACACAATCCCCAGTTGCTACGCTGTATGGTAGAACAAGATGAGAAGCATCGGAGAAGGGGGCGTGGGGGGTGTCTCTTAAAAGCGTGGGAGGTTCCAGCAGGGGGGCGCAAGCGAGAGGAAAGGTGGTGTCGTGGTAATGCTGTAGAAACCCCGAGGCAATTAACGAGTTTTCTATGGTGGCTGTAGAAACTGCCCGCTATGGATTATGAAAACAATATGTTTCTTACCTTTGAGCATCATTTTCTCGCGATGATACCCACATAGAATGTTGATTGTGAACAGGTAGCAAAACATCCGATCCAGACAAATATTCTGACTCAACCAAGAAGTCAGGTTTCGGATATCATTGTGTTACATTTCTCCAACAAGGCCACAACCCAGCCATCGTCAGTTCAATAAATATCATTTTACAGCCAACGCAAAAGACCCCAATGCGAAGCATAGCTCACCCCTTGAATTAAGTTAGTCTTCACCCGTCTTGACTTACCGATTGTAGCTTTCGGCGCAGTTCGAAGAGGCTCAAACCTAGTTGGTGAAACAATGGGCCAGTAGAAGCATCACGTTTTTGTTTTTATATTATAACATTGAATGATAAGAGCAGTTGGTAGTTGATGCAACGTGATGGAACATTTTAGAGCCAAATGCTTCATAAACTCCACCATAAGCATCCATCCCCGATATCTAATTCTTCAACTCGGCCCAAATGTCAAATCTCGGACCGTGCTTCAAAGTCCACGATGCAATGTAATTACAACGTGGGCTTGAGCCTTAGACTCATGACCACCCTGTGAATTACAAATGCCCTAACCTTGGTCCGTATACAATAAGATGAATCAACAAGGTTGTTTGCGGGGTTGAAGCCCAACTCTGGGAGCAATCTACTTCGAAAGTAGAGATCCACCTGGGAGAAGCGACCGTTGCAGAGGAGAAAAGGATCCCACTCTCTGGTAGAGAGCGATAGCTTGGCCATTGACCATCACGAGCAATGCAGAGTCACCAATCCATCTCCTGACAGACAGGGGCATATTGGTATAAGTGAAGAAGCCAGGGCAATGCGCGCGTGATCAAACTGACAGAGACGAATTGAGCATAGGTCAGTCTTCAGTGAGCCTCACCCTGAACTGTGGAACAACATAATAAGCACTACATTCGAGTCCGGCTATGCGACTCATAAGTTACGCGCCTTCAGCTGGCCCGGGCGTAGATGTCTTCCCTGATTCTTTTTCGGCTTAATCGACAGTTGTTGCCCCATTTCTGGGCCAGAAGACACGAGTCTCAGTCTCATGTGAAGAAGATCTAGAATGGACAGTAATTGAAAGGAGCCGCATTACAATAGCAAAACGAGTAATTGGATCAGAACCTATACCCGTTGTCTGTTCTGAAGGGATTTCGAGGTCAGGCAAACTGTACCGTTAGTGCGACTAGGTGATAAGATATCCAGTGTTAACACCACGCCAAATGCAGGAGGTGTCCGAGTCACGATAGCTTCAGAGAATTGTTCTGCTCGACTCGCGGTTAAAAGGCAACTTCATTTTCAGACATTTAATCCTCCCTCCTCTCTCCCACACCTGTAATTTCAGCCTCTTCTGCCCTCCGTTGGAATGGGCTCGGGTACCAGATTTGAGACAGCTGGGGTGCAAGCGGAGTCCGTGAGGGTACAGAGTAAAGCCTCAACAACAGGACAGTAAGAAAGAAAAGCCAGGGTTTCCTTATTGGGTGGTTCATTAGAGGGCCCAGCGGAACGGTCCAACCTAGACAGCCGACCATGTCCTACGGGGGCCCACGGATAGTCCCCCCGAGCACAATGAGGGCGTCGTATTGGATAGACAACTTAGGCTTTTAGGCCCTAGCAAGGGGAGAAGACTGAAGTCAAAGCCTAAGACGACAGCCTAAAGCTAGCAAGGGTCTATCAGCCAGTCCAGGCCAGGCCAGCAGAAGCGAGGGGCAGGGGAACATCGTTGGATTTTTGTCCCTAAATTTTCATGTTCTCTTTCAATTTTGTCCTTCGCTTGTGCTTTTCGCAACTGCCTGAGAGCAGAGCGGGGATTGTCAAGGGCCGGATAGGTTCCAGAAGCTGCTCACGCCCCTGATCATCCAAGGGAAGAACCAGTTTTATTTATTTTAGTATCAGCGATGGAATTGATTGGATCGGATGTCATCGCCAATTGCCTAGAGAAATCCCGAATACCAGACCACGGCGTGATATGCTAATATGATACTCAAACAACCTCGAAATTTTTGAGCCTCCTCTTAATGAGATCCACTCCACTTACAACAGCAACCACACGACCTTGCGTTGCTTTGGCAAACGTTTTTGCTTCCCTCACGCTATGACATGTCTCACTCGAATGCAGGGCTCTTTCTTGACCATGCTTGATCTAGGTCACGTCATTATCAGTTGTTTTGTGCTCGAAAATATTCTTCGTTTGGCGTGCTCCGTGGCGTTGTGCCCTACCCTTGGTCACGAATTATATAAAATTCCAGGGTCTGTGACCAAAACCTAACCATCTCTGGCCATGGACGGTTTGCCACACGGTATTCCTTCATCGTCCTAATTTTAGACAGAGTTGAGAGGCTCATGAACCACACTTGTTCAAATGGATCGTTTACGTTGACTCCTACCTACAGCAGTGTAACCAGCCATTGTTGCCGCGGCTGAATACGACACAAACCCTAACTTCTGGAGAAAAAAACACTGGAGTTGTCAACTACTAAGCGCTACTATCGGTGATGAGGTAATCTCCTCACATCAATGCATGCAACTGCCCCGTAATTTCAAGGTCTCGATCGCACCCAGTGCTCCATCAAGGGCCAAAGTTGCAGAGCTGGTTGAGTCCTCCACTGTTGATTGTGTCGTCGGAGAGATGTCGTTGGCGGGCTTCCTGAAATCAGCCCGGAACTCTGCTAACGCCAGAGAACTCAGTTCTTTGGGGGTCAGAACGCCATAGTGTTGGCTATTGTTTCTAGCGCAGGATGTGCGAGAGATCTTTGATGTTAATGGGTATGCGGTTGAGTACATTAATCTTCCGAAATGAAGAGGACTCACTTCATCCCGCACCTCTACGGAAGCCAATTGGAAGACAGTGTTGCAATACATACTCTTTCTGTTGTGATCCAAACGGAGATCCTTGAGACTTCTTTTTGATTCATCGACATGCCAGGCTTCAAGCCAACGTGCCCAACGTTCTGTCTCGAAATCAGGGATCTCATATCAACGACAGTGCGTCTCAACCATATCAGTCGAGATGCATCTACAGTGCCGTATGTGGCTTCGTTGATTCCTCAGCGGTTCAGTCTCCTCGTTGCAGCACGGGAATGCACCCCCCAACCCAAGGTGTGGTGTTGTGGCCATTATAGCAAGGTTATGGCATTCCAGGACGTCAGCCTGCTTTTGATGTGATAAACGGTACGGTCTGTGCGGTCTTTGATAGACGTTCAGCTGCCTCTAGGATCGACAAATCTCCATATCGTTAAAAAAAAAAAAAAAAAAACTTGGAGGAACATTCTCTTTGGAGTAATCAGGGTATGATAGAAATTACTGCATCTCCTTTCTCCCTTTCTTGGCTGAGCTGTGCAACAGCTCGTTTCAGGGTTCAAGCTCAGGGACACGCAAGTTTGATTTGAATTCACCTGTTCGTCATCATTATGACATTCCACATGCCCTGGGTTACATCTCAGGCCGGGAAACTCGGCCACCAACACAACCACGAACATTGACAATTGGTACAGAAGCTCCAGTTGATAGCAATTCTTTTATTCGGCGAACTACCAGACCACAATTATACCCTGAACGCTATACTCGCCAACCGATATTTCGTGGCTATAGGGTAACCAATTCATTCCCGATGTAACCACGAAAGCATTAATAAATTTCTTCACTTGGTCTATTAGATTAGAGACACAAAGTCCCGTGATTGATGGTGGATGCACTTTGCCGATTTATTGGTGATACAGGACGGCTATGGACAATCTAATGCATCTTCTTCCCGTGTTATGTCCTGGCGCATGGTTTAAGACTGTTGGTATCAATTATCAGGCGTGGCATGTTTCCTTCAGCTTCCCTAGCAAACAAACAACGAAAAGGGAGTGCGAGTGAGACAACCATCGAAACATCAACCGATCAACCAACCCACTGACACACTAGTCCCCCCCCTTTCCACAACAACCATGTGTTTTCTTCCCTGGGCGTTGTATGTCGTACCTGAAATTCCTCAAGGCCTATGTGTAACCGAGTGATCAATTCGTTACTTCGATTGGCTGGATGAGCTTTGAGTAACGGTTACAGTCCCCGAGCTTGGGCCTTCACCTTATATTATTCAGAATGATCGTCATATTCGATTCAATCGCCAAGGCCACAGCTGGTGCTGTTTTCTGTATGACGTTTTGAGTTGTCTGGAGCATGTAACGATACGACCTTCTAAGAACAAGTAATTCCACAGTAGATAGGGCATCCCAATGGCATTGCCTAAAAGATGATAAAGATCACCATCTGAGATAGTAGCGGGCGTTGTTGGGCAATTGATCCCTCATCCAGTCTCAGAGTTTCAGAGCCTTTCATCTGAATGGAAGCCACCGCCCGCACTTACACAAGCCCCAAACCCACCCCC
>PVQB02000889.1:0-26037 GCA_002980475.2 Fusarium beomiforme | reverse complement strand
TCCTGAACGTAGCTCCTTGAGCTACGTCTTGTCAATAGAGCCTGACTTGCCTGCAGTGCCTATCCGTAGCAATATACCGTATTCTGCCTGAAGCGTTCCCCGTTCACCTGCCCTACCGAGCCCAGCCCGTGACAACTTGCTTGTCTGTCCTACTTGCTTATTAACCACGTTACTCTCTGAGATATTTATAAATTTATAGTTATATACTTTATGTCTATTAAAACATTTGGTCTAATACTGAAAGAGATAATATTTGTCTTTAATAAAAATAATATAATTATTCGAATTAATCTAGATAAGTTTAGGAGAGAGATAGAGGCTCAGGTTCACCCTGAGAATATTAACCCTTGAGAAGACTGCCATATTTTAACCCTTTCTCGCTACTAAAACTTTCGATAACAGCTATAAACCCTGACCCTGATAGTATCGCCTATTAGACATGGCGGTGACGGAACTTTGCACTAGAGTGCTTCGCCTTTGTAGCCTCTGGGTTATGAGTGAAGGCACCTGCGCCGCCAAAAGGGCCAGCAGTAGCACTGTTTCGCACCCTTGCGATACATACGCCAGAAACTCCAGCTACAGTTCCAGAACAAACCTGACCGGCAGGCACCTTGACAACTACTGGGAAGTCAGTCGAGCTGACTGTCGAGAAGCCCAATACGCCAACGATATTCTGAACCACGGTAGCGGGTTTAAACGCTGATGGATCAGTCCCTCCCGAAGTGAAGTCGATATCTACTAACAGGGGGCCAGCCCCATCCTCATTGACCTAAAAGCAGAGTCGTTAATACAAGTCATGGCACGAAGATCTTGTTACATTGTTTCTAACGAACCTGGTGATAAATCAACTTGAGAGTTCCATCGGATGCAGTGGTTGGCAATCCAGATTTCGCGCCAGCTCCAGCAGACTTCTTGACGCCATCTTCGATATATCCCCGAGGAGATGGCACTCCCTTCGCGGTTTGGAAGAAGTCATCCAGAAGACTATTGACTTTGTGCTCGGCTTCTGCTATTCATTAGCATATGAATCACTTTCGCTTTCGCTTTCTGTCGGCATACCTAGGGCCAAATCACCCACTGGGGAACTTTCGATTCCGTCTTGCACACCTGAAACAAGTTAGTAGTTAGAAACTGCGGTAGAAAGTGCGGGATGAAAGCTTACCATTCACAACTGCACCGGCGTTGCCGGTCACGAAAGATACGACGTCTCTCGTGGCTAAAGAGAAAGAGTGTCAGTTTCCAAGAGCCATCTGCTGCTTACAGTGACACTGCACCTTCTTCTCCACCCCCGAGGATGGTGTCAGCAAGGGACCGACCCGAGAGACCATTCATGAATGTTTTGATGACATGAGTGGCGTCGACTGGACCTTTGCTGGTTCGGCCAAGAGCGGAGGCCTTACTGGTAGCAAGTTCCGGGTCACGGATCACGCTGGTATCTGCCTGTGCTCCAGAAGCAGCAGAGGTAGACGAGCGAGGAGTTCCGTCAAGAACTGTTAATCGTTAGCTCCAGGCCCAAGTTCCATAGGAACAATAGGAAGATTCTTACTAGTGAGTCCTGGCATAACCACACCATTAGCGCCTATGACTCTAGTGATCGTTCCATGGGCTTGCGCCAAGTGGCTCCAGGCCAGGGCAGAAAGAAACAAAGTGGTTAGCATTTTGAAAGAAGCAACGAGTTGTAAAGAAACAAGATGAATGAGAGGATATGTGCAAGCAACTGATGGGGGTCAGATTTACACTATATATATATATATGCGTATATTGTGAGAGTCTAACAGACTGCATTGATATAAATATCTTAGACATTGAGCTATACAGATGCCTGAGAAAGCTTGTTTCAAGAAAAATGTGCTTTGACCCAGCGTTTCTACGACTATACCCTATTAGGAAGGAATCTTAACGTGAGAGTCAGGACTGTCAGGTTCAGCTGTCCTATTCAATCGCCGGGCTGTTTCAAACAAATATTCAGGGCAGTATTCAGGACAATAAGAGTGGAGAAAGTCTCCAAAAAGAGAAGGAGGAAAGGGTTCCGCGATGCCCACTCAACAGAGTTCAGGTGGAACAGGAACAGGAATGCATCCGAGCGTCAAAAGCACGGCCCTACGCGTGACCTAGCTTCTCGGAAACATATACGGACGGATACTGCATCAAAGCGCTGTCACATGTAACGTTAAGTAATTGCTGATGGCGGCTTTCCCGTTGCAGGCGTTTATTTCCTGGAATGCCGTTATTCCTATGGATTGCTGAGTGTCGCAATACACCTTGACAATGAGACATTTCTATACGCACAGCCTAGCCAGGATGTTGAGGTCTATTAACCTCAATTGTGTACGTCCGGGTGACGGTCTTGGTGATTACAAGATGTGGACTCGCGAGCCGGAACGTTTCTTTCTTTTTAGGATAGGTAGGGCGCTTCAGTCGTTCGTATACGCAACCCTGGTAGGCTAAGGGCAGGACAGTTGGCTGTGCACATATCGTCAATGTCGATCGGTTTAATGTGGGGCGATGAACGGTGAATGGAACACCTTGTGTACCTAGAGCCGGGCCATCAGCATAGCACTGTCTCAGGTTGACGCAAGGAAGTATTCATGGTTGAATTTCTGCTCTATATAAAGATAGTCTGGCCTTATTATTGGCTGCATGGCTTGACTGATGATCTTTGTCCTCTGCCTGAACTCTGAGTTCACTGGGATTTTTGCTGTGTGGGCTTTATATATACTGTGGAGATATCATAAGCTCGAAAGATTCAATCATCCCAACTAAGCAACACTCATGTAACAAAAACGAGAAGACACAGCCTCATTCGGCCCAATGACTCCTGCGTATTAGCTATATGAGGCACTTTTAAAACAACGTATGTACCAGAGATAATGGCTAATTATTTACTCTTATCAAAGAATGCGAGCTCGAAGATTCTCAATGGCTTTGGAAGTATTGCGGATGGTGCAGAGTACATTCTCGATAAGTGCGGCTCACAGGGATGGTCGAATGGTTTATCTGGTCAGGTATTTCACAAAACCAATTGGAACGTCATTGTCCGACAGGATAAATGCTAAGTAAAGATTTGTCATGGGTCTATGAGGAAAGTCTCGAAGATTTAGAATTTCCTAGCTTTTTGATCATCTGATAAATGGATTCAATAACTTCATCTCAACAGTATCAATTCAAGAACATTTCAATGCCTGAGGAGATTCGTCAGTAGCGATGGCTCGAAGGTTTATTTTGCCAACTAAACTACGTATTATGACCTCAATATACTCCTCTATATGGTCCATAGGAAACAATTTATGTCGTGACTAGCCGCTAGACCAAAGTTCCCCAAAAACAGAGGCCCCTGCTCCTAGATAACAGAGGAATAGGGCCTGTACCGCTTCTCAACAATTTGTTTCAATATACCAACCCAAAACTGGCCGCTGAAGAAAACAACAGGCAGTTATATGTTTCCCTTCGAAGCTCCCGGTGCAGCTCCTCGTAGGTTTCCACGGGGATGGGAAGCATTAATGGAACAAGGTGCTTGCACAGGCAAACAATACCGCAATGACGCCGAGATTGTAGTCTCAGCTGACAAACCCTTTTCGGACATCCTAATTATCGACGTTAATTGCAGTAAGGCCATTGGCAGGATTGATCCGACGTCTTTTTCTGCGCGGGTGTTGTTGAAACACATTCCAGCCAAAGGTCGAGCACATCACCTTGGATCCAAGCGTAGTAGCCTCAGTTGACGGTATCTTTCTTCGCCGGGGAGCACAGAGGGCGCTCCTCAACTCTTTTCAGCCCTTTTGGGATGATGCGCAGCTTGTTTGACCAATTGCTTTTCCACTGGCCTGAGCAAAATCTCCCAGGCTTGAGGTTCTTGATGGAACCTATAGATCTATCTCTCACAGAGAGATGTTGATAGGGCCAAAACAAACCTATATAGAGCTCGCAAAGGAACGCAGGCTCGGCATCCTAGATCTTTACTACGTGTTCGAGAAACTGATAAGTCAACTTGGGTCCGAACACGCCAGTGCAGTGTATCATTGATGGAGTTTCGTTCTTCAAGACAACATTGGAAGACTTGAAGGACGATTTGGCAATTTGCTGTCCAGTGCTTTTAACATGTGTCGCACATTCAAGCATGGAAAACAGATACGGGCTTGTCAAGTTCCTCCTTATCAGTCCTGATAAGGGAACAACGACTCATCATACAATTCCTATACACTCTCGTATTGAGTTGCGGGCTGGCAACATATGAAGAATGCTAGATAGGGACTTGTTGTACATCATCGTCACCCGCGCTGTGCAATTTTTCTGCGTAACAGATTGTCTGAGATTCCCGGGCTGAAGTAGCAGAGAACTTGCTTCTTCGGATACCCTGAGGCAACAGGCAAAGACCAAGAACTGATTCAATACTCTTCGGCCCGATGAATGA
Organism: Fusarium beomiforme; assembly: GCA_002980475.2. Taxonomy (NCBI): domain Eukaryota; kingdom Fungi; phylum Ascomycota; class Sordariomycetes; order Hypocreales; family Nectriaceae; genus Fusarium; species Fusarium beomiforme. The sequence goes on along the minus strand of PVQB02000889.1, from coordinate 21,626 downwards.
CTTCAGCCAAGACCTGGCAACTAGTGCAGATCTGGACCCACCAATGACGATCTCTATTCCCAACTCCCCTATATTTACAAAATTTCTTCTCTTCCTTGGCTTCTCCCGAAATTCTATAGATTTTTTTTCTTGCCAATCATGTCTTCCTTCACCACAACATCCCTCCTTCTACCAGCCTATACAGGCAACTTTGTCGCCAATGTTGTTGGCGTTGATCCCACTGCAACCACTTTTGTCCTTAACTGCGACTTCCAGAAAGACAAGGAAGACTGTGGCCTTACCAAAGATACAGTCATTCTTGGGCCATGGGCTGACAAGACACCATTACCGGGAGCCGCCATTACAGGCCTGTATAGAGAACGCATGACAATAGAAGAGGAGGATTGGACGTTCTCTGTTCAATGTGATATGAGTAAAACAGACGCCAAGACATGCACCACCATCAATCTCGGCGGTAATGACAACGGAAGTCCTACCGCCACTTTTCCACGGACTGCCATCGACACTTCATTTTATAAATATCACGGCTACGGAAGATTCACTTGGGTTCCTGTCACTATTGCAGCCGGCCAGGATCACATCGTTGCTGCGAAAATTGCGTCTTCTGATGCAACACCCATGGACAATGCCCCGGACTCTACAAACGGCGCAGAAGCAACAGCGTCAGAAGAGTCAACAAGAACTATAAGTGGCGACGTAGTCATCATAACTGGAGAAGCCGGGCGTACAACAAGCACTGCCAATGATGATGTGGTGATTATAACAGGCAAAGCTTCATCTCCAACAAGTACTGCGGAAGATGACATAGTGACCATCACGGGTGAAGCCGAACCCTCCGAGACCTCTGGCAGTGAGGGGTATAATTCCCGGACATTAATCTTTTTAGTCGCGTTCGTATTGACCACAGCTATACTTTTGCTGTGAACGGCAGCGAAGGCCAAGCTGATCGACATCATATTACTCTTGCTTGAATGAGGGTATAAAGTTGGGAAATGGTATATTGGAGAGACCAAGACGGTAAAAGCTTGAGACGGGCGATAATTGTTAAACTGACGGTGCCCATATGGGCAGAAGTATATCAAGCCAGGGGACCTTATAAAATATCATATTAAATAGCAATCACGCAGAAAGTCGATAGCATATAGTGTTCTAGGGATGGCTTCATCAACAACGTAGCGTCAAAAAAGTCTATTATAGAGAAACGAAATTCACAGGTGATTATCTAGCTCAGATAGCGTTCACCGATACGCTCAAGCCCTCAATCCTTATCCGCAGTCACGTAATATAGAACCTAAAGGCCCGACAGAATCTGGGGGAACAACTTCTCAGTAAAGTCCCAAAGGATAGGAGTATAGTCAGGAGCCCAGGTGAGACCTGTCCAGAAAGTGTTTCGCTGTCCCTGGAGCGCGTATAGCCTGTTGTAGAAGCCAGCCGCCAGCTCCTCGGAAGTGACTTTGGGAACCGTCAACCCGTGAGAGGCAAAGGCAACGATATCAGGGGTAGTAACATCGTAAGTGCCAGCCTTGTCAATATTGGTAAAGACCTGCTTTATTAAAGACTTGGCCTTCTGGGCTGTCAAGTTCGCTTGGCCAAGGACACGGGTCGTCCAGAGGTCCTTCTCACCCGCACGCGTGTAAGCATCGACAAAGTTGCCTCGTGGGAGATAGAAGTTGGTCGCATTGTCAGGTGTGTTTCGAATGCCGGAAACATCCTCGGGTAAACCTGTCTTACCCACGACACCCACATAAAGAGTCTCCCATGAGAACTTGGAAAAGAGTGACTTCTCCTTGTTGTCGAGATCCCAAGTACCGACGTTGTCAGGTGATGGGGTCGCGGCGAACAAGACTTTCTTACACTTGAGGTGCTTCTTGCTTGATGGTGTCTGCACGACAAGCTCTGAACCCTCAGATGTTCGCTTACTCCAGGCAACTGTACTTTCAAGAAGGACATCGTCCTTGATCAAGTCATAAACCCGATCGAAGAGCGTCTCTGAAGAATGTGTCTCTGGCCATTTAAACGTGGGACCAGTCAGTCCAAGTCCGAACGCACCGAGTTGGGGTTCGCCGACAACAGCCATGACGGTCCAGGTTGGAGTATGAGTCGCGTCTTGTAGCCAAATAAGAGTGCGCAGGAGGGCAAGGGCACTTCCAAGACGGTACTTCTCAAGGAAGTCGCCAAAAGGAAGAAGAAGGTCTTCCGGAACCTTTCCCTTCTTGAAGTAACCATTCTCGAACCAAGGCTGATACTTGGCGGCCAATACAGCATACGCAGCCAAGGCTGCCGTAGCGTTGAGGGGTCCGTAGTCGGGATCTACCTTTTTTCCAGTGCTGAAATCAACGTCCTTTGTGGCGAACAATAGCTCTGCAGAGTCGATCAGGTCGGGAGAGATTAGTCCAACATTAAAACGTTTGAAGAAGGCCTTAGTCGTCTTTCGGTCGAGATACGCTTGGACACCGTAGTTAATCGGCTGTTCATTGGGACCAGGCTTATAAGCGTGCACATGACCGCCCTAGAAAGGTATCAGTTATCGCATGTTACTTACAGAGAAGTAACTCACCAGTCTGTTTTGCTTCTCAATTACCACGACCTTCTTGCCGTAGTCTTCTCGCAATCTGACTGCGGCGTAAGCACCAGTTGCGCCGCCGCCGACAATGCAAACATCAACCTCAGAGGGTGCCTCCTTGGGAGTTGCGAGAACTTGGCCTGCCAAGCAGGCAACGAAGGGGAGGACGCTGTGTAACTTCATCTTGTCGCAAACTAAAGATGAAGAATGATGGGGCTTCGAGAAAACACGGGGGAGCAGGGTCTTAAATACGCGCAGTTGACGCTCATGTTTACCTCCCTGACACAGCCCGGTTATAATGTTGGTTCCACAGCACGAGATCACGAATCAGCAGGCCGACCTGGGTAGCGCAATGTCACTTCTCATTTAAAAATTTCGGCACGAACGCACGGCTTTACCACGTAGTACTGTCGATCAACAATTATAGTCAGGGCGGCTTGGGAACTACCGACGTTACATCCGGGACATTCGGGTCAGACAGAGTTTAATCAGCCTCTCATGCCATGAATAAACGCAACAACGCTGCCCGTATAATTTTATTTTAATACTTCTCAAAAGTATAAAATATTGCAACGTCATCAATGCGTCGCGCTACGTATTTTTGGGACCGTGTTTACCCGCATCGCCACAAGACGGTATGCTTCTTAGGTTCTAACTCCTAAGACCACTTGAAGTGCCGTGGAGCAAGGGTCTCAATTAGCGTCAAAGCGGGTATTAGTACGGATTCTTCGGAGCACGGGAGCACAGCTGTTAATACATACCCTGAACCTTTGACAAGCACCGGAGTAAGACAAGAGCCGCATGACAGGTCTTGATGGGTGGATCGGTTTTTGGAATATGATGTCATTTGTCCCAAAAGTGATCTTCTGACAAATCCGCAATAGTAGGTAATACATTCTAGACTGACTATTCAACTACTCAAGACGATAGAACCCTTTGTTTTCAACCTGATTAACCTCCACCACCGTGTCATTTCGCACATAGATTCCTGGCGCGTCATCATCGCGACTGGAGCCCGATTGTTCACTAGAGATGATAGTATGTACTCCTTCAGCACCTCGAGCGTCTCTAGAATGATAATTCAGACCGTTCTCAAGGTCAGCTAGTTGATGCATTGAGCTTGTTTCATCGGCTTGTCTGTCTTTGTTTGTCCTAACAATCGTTGAGAGCTTGATAGCATTGCTTGGTCGGCTGATACGCTGGCTGCTTTTCCCATAAGAACTAAGGAAGCTGCTGGGGAGAATATGAACAAAGATTGGACGCAGAAGTGGGAAACATGCTGCGACATTGATTAACATGCGTCTGAGACAACTCGTTACATGTAGCTGCTCACCTGAGACAATAGCAATATTCACTTCAACAGAGCCCAGGATGCAAAACATGGCATAGTCGTGAGGAAGCTGCATTGGGTTGTCCGGGAAATTGACGAGCACAATTAGAACAAACATGGATGCAATACAGACACTGGGCTAGAGGTTAGTCTGAATAGTTCATAAAGGATTTAATATGGAGAACATGAGAGAATCTCACATTAAACCAAGAAGAAATAGAGCGGCGATGGCTGCCTTTTGGCCTTTCGGTAGACGTAGTTTTACCACTTCAATAATAGGCAAGACCAAGATAAAGATGTCCATAATGAAATGTGTTGTGATGGTGCCCAAAAAGAATTGACCGCTGTTGATGTTGCAGACCTTATCTGTGATGGTGTAATCCCATAGGGACTGCACAGGGACGCAACGGAACGTGAGCATGAATGTTCGAAGGATAATCCAAATGACCACCATAACAATCATCACCATGATCGGGATCCGAATGGATGAAATTCGAAACAAGCGCCAATAGAGACATAAGATGGCGAGCTTAGAGAAAGCAATCGAGGAAGCGTAGCAGAGGGAGTTGAAGTAAGAGAGAAATCGTGATTGCTGCAGAATCGCTTCATGTTCATCCATGGGCATCGAGTCGGGAATATAGACTCCAAGATATGTATGCAGTGTCCCTATGTGAGTGTAAGTTGCCATCCAAAGGCCAGGCAGAACTACCAACATTCAACCATGATACCACAATATCCAGTCGCGAAAAGAAATGCCAATACACAGAAATAATCGTCAAACCACCAGTGAATCTTAGTCATGCGCCGGGCGCAGACACGAAGGATAAGAGACGTCAAAGCGGCGAGCCATGGGATCGCGACACCAGCCCAAATGTTAGGTTGGAGTCCGGCCATGATTTGATTGTATGCTGCCGCAGCGTCGTTTCATAGAAACCATGAAAAGGATGTAAAGTTACAGTCGAAATCTTTGCAGTAGCAAGAATGGAGGAATCCCACGCCTGGAGGATGGGACCTGCATTTTGAATGACGAGAGCTGAACCTGTCTGCTTTAGAATGACTCGCTCCCACCAGCCATGAGAGCTTCCCCAGATACGACCATGCCTTGAAGGGGCAGGCTTATCTTTACGTCGTCTTAGCTTCAGTAGATAAGTCGACCGCTGCAGACTAACCGCCAATTTTGAGTTTCCGCTTGCTAGGGTAGCAGACATGTTACTGGCTGCAACGTCTTGTTGGCGGCAAGCCTCGTTTGAGAATCTGACAGTTATCTATTCGACAAGTGATGTGGAAAACATGCTTCACTCCAACTGATAAAAGGCTGAAGGACGCCTTGGCCAGGCAATTTCCCCTTTTCGATAAAATCGAAAAGGGGCTTTTTTTCTTTTGGCCTTTGCTTGGTCTTGACTTGCTGTCAAGCATTATGACTTAGAAAGTGTCTTCTCAGCCACAGCTGAATCTTCCTTAATTCCGCTTCAAGTGGTCTTGGCATTGATCATGCTTTTTGCAAGACAAGCCATTCCCAAAATGCAGAATTTACTCGGCGCCAACATCGCTAGCATCATTTTGACAGGTTTCCTTCGCTTAATTCTCCCAAGATCTATCCCCTGTGCATTGGACGCGGATCATGAGACATTGGGCGGCGCTTGTACCTTTGCCCATTGCCCCAAGCGCCTTATCGTCTGGACTCTGAGCATAAATGAATCTATGTTGAAGGCTGACAGAGCGAAGCGAAAATTGCCAAGCTGCCGGCGCAGGTATTAGTATGGGATACTCATTGGCGATTCAGGCGTAATGAGTCTCCACAGGTCCAAGCCATCATCTGATAACATGAGCAAGTAGTGCATGGCTTCAGATCAATCCAGGGTAAGACAAGCCTGCTTCTGTCCTCCAGTAGCGCGAACGCGCCCTTTCGCATTCATCAGTGCGTTTGTCCCCTGAAATCATCGTCAGGTTCAAAGAACACTGCATAAATTTCCCCATTCTTCGAAACAGCCACAAAATCTGTTAACTAACCTGTCACCATAATGCAGGCTTTGTTATTCTGTACCAGCATCCCAGCTCCCAACAAGAGGTTCATAGAGCACTGACGCCTTTTCTATGGAGGTTCAATATTATAGTAAAGCACTCTGTAGGATTAAGTAATTGTAAGGTCTGTTCGGAGTTAAGAGCGCGTCCTTGGCATCTAAGAATATACAACCAGTAAATGAAATAGTTAATATCCTAAGTACATTCCTTTGTATATATTTTATGACATGACTTAGGTACCTCTGTTAAGGCAGATGATGCCCTGATCAGAACCAATCAAAACTGGGATGGGTCCACAAGAGTGGAAATTGGTCCAAATCAAGCATACGACTTGCCGAACTGGCACCGACTGGCGATAACTTCATAACGCCAGACGGAATTAAATATATATATCGCCGAGATCTTTGGATTTCAGCCGGCTTATAATTTTAAACTCCATATAAAATTGACCCAGCTGAATATATAAGACCTCATTTATGTTCCCAGGAGAAGGAATCACTCCAAGTTCATCACTTTAATTCCCAACACTAAGCTTTCAACCGAGCATCACTATGACCAATACTATGACCGACGCTTCTTCCCCCAGCGCCTACGGGCCTTCTGAGACAGCTCTTCTTCTTCTTGACTGGTATACTCTCTTCGTTGAGAAGGTTGCTGGCCCAGGTGCCGACTCTGCCCTGAAGGTCGCCATTGACCTCCGAAAATGGGCCAAGACTCAGAACATCACTGTTGTCCACTGCCTTATCGATGCGAACGCCACCCCATTTCCTACTTGCAAAGGAGTAGAGCGCTTTCAAGGCCTCCTGCAACTCATGAAGAACGAGGTTCAACCAGAACCAGCTGAAATTCGGGCGGATGACAAAGAGGAACTTACCTTTCATCGAGTCCCAGGACGCATCTCGGCATTTACTTCACCTGGTCTACTGGAGTATTTAAAGGAGAAGGGTATCAAGTCACTTGTTCTCACTGGCTTAAGCACTTCTGGTTGCCTGTTGAGAACTGCAGTCACTGCAACAGATGCCGAATTTGTGACTACTGTCATCAGTGACGCTTGTGCCGATATGGATGAGGATCTTCATCAAGTCATCCTGAACAAGATTATTCCATCTCGGGGTCATGTGAAGAGCTCTGCAGAGTTTCGGAAGGAATTTGAAGAGTCGCAAAAGGCTTGAATTGGAGGCTTCAAGTGCCAGGAATACCGTGGTCGGGAGACAATGCAAATGCACCAAAGAAGTCATAACAAGGCAGATGCGACCAGACATTCTTTAGCTAGCACGGGTCGAGGAATAAGAACATGCTCCCCAGTCGATTGAGGAGACTTCCTGTAGTGAAATATACAAGTGCTACTTACAACGTAACTGCACACTATCTATCTGGTCGTTGCAGCAACTGAGTACTATTTACAGCCAGTATATCTTCATCCAGTGAAGGAGTCGAGACATTTATCCATCCAAACAACGGATCAATTGGCAGACCATACTCAAAGTCCCCCATTCGGAACATATCTGACCCTGCACCAGGCCAATCAGCAACTGAAAAAGTGCTCTGGATAGTATCCAAGTCGAACGATAAAGCGCTTTGCCCGATCGAACTCGTTTCTTCTACACAAACGTCAACATCAGTCAAGAATGTATGAGGAGGGGGTTTTACGTACCCGATTCCAAGTTCAATCGATTAGCCTCAATTAAACGCCTTATACTCTTTGCAGGTTTCGCAACACCAGGATTCGCCGTGCATAATTCATCTAGGCGTTCCAAACTTGACTTGAGCATTGATGCATGATCACTTGCCTGGCTCTGAGAAGCGGCATTGCGGACATGTATAGTGCACGCCACATACACCGTGTACGCTAATACGTAAGGAGCTCCATTCAATCCATATGTTGACTTGTAAATTCCAGCAATACTAGTGATACACCTTGCCGCAATAGTGCATTGTTCCCATGATCTACTTGCCGTGGCGGCGGTGGATCGAAGATTTCCGTCTGAGATGAATGGCCGGTGAACGAGGATAACAAGGGAGTGATAGACATTATGAAGAACCATGATGTTTGGCGTTTGAATCTGAGCAGTCGCGCTGGTCGATAGCCATGGCTGGAAATCTAGCTTTGACGGTAGCTTGTCTCGCCATTGCTCCAAGGCCTGCTCAATCTTGCGGAGATCGATATGAGCATTCGAAAAGGTGGCACCAACCACATAAAAGCGATTAATGATTGTTGTCATGATTCTTGAGAGGAGGCATAATTGCTGGAATGTAGAAACAGAATGTCTCGGAATAGCATCCCTCATATTTCCATCGCGATCTGACGAGGCAGACCCTGAAACTAAATCAGTAGGATAGAATGGCTCCATTTCCTCATACAAGTCGAGGAATTCGCGAGAAACCTGTGAGTCATGGAGGTTGATTGCGACCGGACGACCCATGTAAAGGCTTTGTAGTTTATCACATACAAAAGCACCCCAGAAAACTCGCCGTCGAATCTCAATTTCCTCGTGATTTTCTGTAGTTTGACTTGGATCAAGGTGAAGACCAAGGTCGTAAACCATTCGTAGTGCATACCCTGTATATAGCCAGCCTTTTGACGTCTCGCCACGAGCGTTGTACGTCGAGCCCAGAAGAACAAGTCCCACTATTGTTGAGATATGGGGTTTAGTTAGAAGGGTCCCTTGGCCGAGGAGTTCATCACAACGTTTGAAGAAGCGGTTTCCAGCAGTGGATGGGTCGTCTGGATTGTCTCTGACCTCGGGCCGTGGGGAGAACTTGCTACAGCATGCGAATATGGCATTTAGCATGAAAGGTGAGCAGTATGGACCAGAACACTCCAGGTCTCGCATGACAGCTGGACGATATGTGAGAAGGAAAGTATGATGTTGGCGTGCCCAGTGCAAGTTGAGCAGATGTAGAGCTAGTTCTCTTGGCTCTCCTGCAATTGTTGAGTGCCGGTTAAGTCTATGTTCAAGATGTCGTTGTAAAGCAGCATTAGCTATAAGTTCATTTTTGACGTGCTCGACAGTCGTTGATGGTCGAGACGACGGCGTTCCTGCATCGGTCCTTGCAGGATTGTGCAGAGCAGATGACGGACCGAAACTGTTTGTTGCGCCAGCGTCATCGACCGATATGAAGTTTGCAATATTTGATTCATCATCTGATGATACTATTGGCGTACTTATGTTTCTCTCGTTAGGTTGGCTTTTATTGTTTCGTGATGACGTCTGTTCGGCTGGACCGGGTTCATTAGAGTCAAGTAAGTGAACAGCCCCATCATCATCAACCGCTTCATTGAGAAGTCTATCCCGCTCCTCTGCGCTGCTCTTCTTGAGAGTCAGCAGAAACACTTTGAGGGTTGCTAGGTCTCGTTGTAGTTTGCTGATTTGAGAAAACGTGGGTCTTCCATTTGTTAAACAGATCAACCTTTAACTATAGATGGTCTGACATACCGCTTCCGTGGAGTTTCCTTTCTATAGACACATTCGCGTTTCTGACTGATACAATTTCCACATTCGGGTCTTGCAGCGTCGCACCGGATCTTTTTGGTCCGACAGGCCATACACGCCCTTGCTAAAGATTTGGGTTGCCGTTGGCTGGATCCATCGTTGGCGACAATTATCGCGTCATGGTCTCGCGACGACATTGTACGGGGTAGCTGGACTGTGGAGCGAAAGTGGTATGATTGATTTGATAAGATTCTTGCAGGAAGGGCTGGAGACTGTAGACGCGGGCGGAGAATAAAGGTCCGAGTTGAATGTGGAGTTTTTTTGTCTCTTTACCGAAGTAACTGTGTCATTCATTACTCACTCGGAGCATCACTCTCCGTGTCCTGCTCCCGCTTCTCCACTATCAGCCACAGCCTCGCATTTTGGCCAATGGGCAACAGATGATCCAACGTGGCGTCAATCCTGGTGAATGCTGTGTCGGAGAATCAGTCCCCGGATTGGGTGGCGCAATACTTGACCGTCAAAGCCTCAAAACAAATATATAAACTCCCCTAGACACAGCATATTACTAGCCTTCATCTTCACGGCGACAAACAGATTTCCCAATATTGCAGTCATCCCAATCAGCCTTTGATCACCTCACTCTACCATGGCTCTTCCCAAGAAAGTCGGTGTCTTAGTTGTCGGCAGTGGCAACGCCGGTTTCGCGGCAGCCCTTGCAGCAGCCCAGAATGGTGCCGAAAGCGTATTGCTCATCGACAAGTGCCCTGAGAACTGGGTTGGTGGAAATTCTTATTTCACCGCTGGGGCCTATCGAATTGCTCACGGAGGACTTCAAGATGTTCTGCCAATTGTCAACAACGTCTCACGCGAACAAGCTGACAAGATTGATCTTGCTCCGTATACTGAGCGGGATTTCCAGAATGATATGGACAGAGTCTGCATGGGACGGTCAGACCCCGAACTCTCCAAAAGTCTGATCCAGAACTCCAATGCTACCATCAAGTGGCTTGCTGCAAATGGAATTCGATTCCAGCTATCTTTCAACAGACAAGCATATGAGGTTGATGGGAGGATTAAGTTCTGGGGCGGTATGTGCATTAAGACCGAAGATGGCGGTAAGGGTCTTATCAAGGACTATCTTGCTGCTGTCGAGAGACACCATGTTCAAGTTTCGTGGTCAACTGGTCTGACAGGACTGAAGAAGCATTCGTTCGATGATGGATATGATGCCGAGGTCTCTCTCAATGGGGTTAAGCACACATTGTCCGTTGGTGCTGTTGTCCTGGCTGCTGGTGGCTTCGAGTCAAACCCTCAGATGCGAAGCCAGTTTCTTGGACCTGGCTGGGACTTGGCCATGGTCCGTGGAACACCTTATAACACCGGTGATGTCCTGGAACTAGCGATCCAACAACTGGGTGCGCAGGCTGTAGGCAACTGGTCTGGTTGTCATTCGGTCGCCTGGGATGCGAATGCAAACCCCAACACCGGTGACCGAGAAGCTTCCAACGAGTATACCAAGTCCGGATACCCTCTAGGTCTCATGCTCAATGTTGACGGTGAGCGTTTTGTTGATGAAGGTGTTGACCTTCGAAACTACACTTATGCCAAGTTTGGTCGAGCTATTCTTCAACAGCCCGAGCATCTGGCTTTTCAAGTCTGGGATTCTAGGACAAGTGGCTGGCTTCGGTCCGAAGAGTACCGCGAGGAACGCGTTGAGCGCATCACCGCCAATACAATCGAGGAGCTCGCTGATAAGTGCGCAGCTCGTGGTCTTCGGAACAAAGCTGCTTTCGTTGACACAATTCGTGAGTACAACGAAGCAGTTCAGGCCCATCGTCGTGAGAACCCTGGAGTCAAGTGGGACCCCGCTGTTAAAGACGGGCTATCAACACAATCTTCCACTAAGAAGCTTGCTTTGGCCAAATCCAACTGGGCTCTGCCTTTGGACAAAGAACCTTATGTGGCAGTCAAGGTCACCTGTGGTGTAACGTTCACTTTTGGTGGCGTCAAGGTTGATCCTCGGACTGCCCAGTTGATCCATGGTTCGACGGGTCGACCTGTGCCGAATGTTTATGTTGCGGGGGAGATGGTGGGGGGATTGTTTTATTCAAATTATCCTGGCGGAAGTGGCTTGACTTCTGGTGCTGTATTTGGAGCGAAGGCTGGAAAGGAGGCTGCAAAGTCTGCAGGGGGTAGTAGCTACCTCTCAAGTCGCCTGTAAGGGAGGATAGTATAAAAGTTGAATAACATATCAGAGCCTAGACTGCTATAATAAGATATTTGGTTGTTAAATACTTTATTTATTTGGGGTATCTAGTGAGCGTCAGAAAACTGAAGACGCTGAGCCTAAGTGACAAAAATGCTTAGGTAGAGTTTTGGGTATTTCAGGGAGTCTTTTGACTAATTTATTCTAGCTCACTCTTTTGAGGTCTGAAGTCTTTCTGGTCCCCCGATGAATACTCTGATCTTGGTTCTAACCTAGCTGAGTAATGAAACCCGCACCTTAGCTCAGGGGCGAGAACCGCCTCTTGCTCCGGCTCCACGTCCTCCACTAAAGTCGGCGAGCTTGAGGGGGTACTCTAATGATCGAGTTGTCCTCTCGAATTTCCGCACATGCAAGGCCACCCAAAACGCCATACTTAATTGTATTACCACTAAAAGGTAATACTGCCGAAAGCCTGGCTTCCACTAAGGTTAACCACGGTTAAGCGCGGGCCATAACCTTTCCGCTATCCGGATATAATTGGGTTAAGGTATATATAAATGCTATGCCGTCGATCTTTCTAGATTTAATACGGAGCACTCATGGGCCAGACGCTATTGCTATCTCGGCATTTAATGGTGGCTTGACACTAGATTCTGACAAACTTGCGGTTGTTGCGAAGAGCCTTGCAAGCGCCGCTGGCCTCTAATTACCATGGTACTGTATGAGCAGTCTTTTGTTTGAGGCAATGCAGAGCTTCCGGGTTTTGCGATGGGCCTCGACAAGCAGGTGAGTAAAGGGTCAGGCACTGAACTCTGAAGAGGAAATTGTTTACGACTTCAAACGACTTGAAAGAGGTTCTTGTTCGCACAGACGGCAGCGCTTGCAGCTCTATCCGGCGCGCAGGCTAACATTTTCCTGCATGATATCATAATTCTGTGTGATATACATGACTCAATACCCATGTTCAAGCGCAAGTACCGACACCACGGACACGGGTTGCCGCTTTTGAAACGTGGTTCGAAGAAACCAAGGCTAGTAGTAGTTCTGACACCTCACTTGACCGTTTTCTGGTTAGAGTCAAAGATGGCATCAGAACTCACGTGTACATCATGGCCAGCGTATCAACCGTCGCTTCTGTAAACACAAATTGGAAACAGCTACTGGTCTCACGTAACATTTAGAAACAGTTTCATGACCTTAAGCTCCAGGTTTGAAACATAAGAAATTACGCGAATTTGTCGGTGGCAAGGACCTAAACAGCGGCACAATCATTACGAGCATGATCCATTGGCACGTATCACGGCAGTGAAGGCCAGCGGCCTGGTGTTGACAGGCTTGGGAGTGCTATCTATGCCCATGTTAGCAGTTACATCTAAAATGGCCAGGGGAGCATATACTGCCCAAGTCGCGATACTAACACAGGAATGCTAGCAAAACTCCACGACAAACTGAACCTGGTCATAGGCTTAGACTCCGACGTCGCAAGTTTTCCATTGCATTCACGTTCTACCCGGTTGATCTAGCAGTCTTGAGAGATGTCGGACCGATCAAACGGGCTAAAGATCCGGTTTGCCGCCTACCTACTTTTTCAGGATGGAGCTAAAGTAAACTTTTTTTATTTAGTCCGAAGGATAACTTGTGGGGAGAAACAGAGCAAGCCTGAGCGTAGATCCAGGTTGATCTAAAGATCTATTTTATCCAATTGGATTGCTATATTGTATACGGAGTCTTACAAATTTGTCTATAATCCTTGCAACAGCCAAGGCAATTAACATACAGTATGATCTAAGCTTTGCTGCCACTTGAGATCTTTGCAACCTAACAAAAGTCAGGTGCTCAGGGGCGCGCGCCACAGATATGGTTCTGTTTGAGACCTAGAACCCTCATCAGAACGGCATTTTCCGGGCCCAGTCAATAGCCCCAGCTCAGGGATTCACCTTAGCGACAGCATACAGTTTCGTAGCCGCCGGTGTATGATCCAATGTTGCGCTTTGATAATAAGACAAGAAAATTTTCAAGTTGATAATCGCATTCTTATCTATTAGTGTCAAAGCTTTGGGGAAGATCTTAAGCTAAGGACGGGAAAAAATAATCACGTTTGCTGGTGCCTTAAACAGCTTGAGCGTTCCTTTCTCTCTATATAGGACGAATTCTTCCCACCTGTGATAAACATCTTTACTAACTTAACATCGTCATTGATGTCTCTTTACCTCGTGCAGGTCTTATTGTCTCAATGCTCGTTAATCCCTCCCGCGCTGCCGTATTGGTAAGTCCCATGTTCACTCTTGCTAGACAGAAAAGACTCAAAAATGTCGGTATCTGACATATATAGGCAACTATCTATACGCTTATAGCGCTCGCAACTCTGATCGTTGGGGCACGTATATATCTACGTGTTGTGATCCAAAAGCGACGTTTACTCCTCAGTGATGTCCTTATGGTATTGGCTTGGTGTGCAGCAATTATCACATCATCGTTTGATGTTGTTTTAAGCAAACATGGAGCCCTGGAGCCAGACATCGACTTCGCCCTCGAGCAATATGTTGGTAGTCCCCAAGAATTAGAGTATCTTCTTGAGGTGAGACAATCAGTTGACTTTGTTTTAATGTTGCTACACGTTTATCTGATATCAAAGACATTACAAATACTCGCAAGGAATAAGTAATTAATATGGCATTCATAGATTTATTGGGTTGCTAGTCTTCCATATTTCACAACTTTCTTTCTTTTTAAATCATCGCTTCTAGCTATGTATCTGGACCTTTTCCCACTATTCATGAAGAAACAGAGGATTGCACTATGGGTTGTTATATCCTATTGCACTATCGGATACATTATTATTATGTCACTGCAGCTGTTTCTTTGCTTCCCTTTGGAACGCAATTGGTAAGTTGAACTCTGTCTCTTCCCTATTCTAGATAATCGCTTCTCAGTGCCTGAAACACTTAGTAACTCTTTCGAAGGTCAATTTTGCATCCCGAGCAGCTATGTGATGAGTCAGTTACTGTCATTATATTTATATCTGCCTGGGGGCTGCACTTCTCTGGAAGCATTGCCAGTAAGCTCTTTTCCTCAGCTCAGCCTGTTATTTGGTAGCCTGTTACTGCTTTAAACCTAAGCTGATACACCTCTACTTAGTTTTTATCCTGCCGTTTCTTATACTGCATAATCTCAATATGCGCACGAGAGTGAAAGTGGGCGTCTTCTGTGTTTTTTTGCTGGGGCTTATCGATATTGTTTTCACCTTGATGCGCTTCCTCCTTGCATTACTGAATCATTCTAATGGTTTCAGATCCATCACAGAGACTGGTAGGTCTATTTCCAAGTCCCTAGAGACAATCTCGTCCAAAGGTGCGCAATAATTATTAACCTCCTCGGTCTAGAACTATGGGCTGCTCTAGATATCTACATTGGTCTCATTGTGGCTTGTTTACCCTCGCTACGGCCTTTCTTGAGCCGCGATGTTAGGCGACATTACGGCAGCAGTCGTACAGGAAAAATGGACCCGAATAATTCTCGACTTGTCAACAGGCTAGGACAGGATGGATTCGAGGAGATCAACCATACAGACTGCTCCAAAGATGGAACGGTCCAACGGATCAATAGTCCTGGACTGGATTCTAATTCTGCCAGAAACAGTCTTAACGAAATTGTGATTTGGAGGGAAGTTACAATAAGCAATGGAAGTTCTATAGAGTTGGTGGATCTTAATAATGTACATAAATGAGGAGCCTTCGGTGTCTCAACGCATTAATCTAACAGCAAAACAAACTGGCCTACAAAGGATAAGTGGCCTTCGCACATTGGCAAGTCCTAAGGCTATGTCTCATAGGAGCTTTCAAGAACCGCAGATAGGTGCGAGATACTTTTTAATGATCCATGTCTTCGCTTCTCCAACGCCACGTAAGGCACGAGATCTGCGTAAGCTCCTGACCAGAATGAGCTCTAGATAACACATCTTGGAACAAACTTTAGGCGCATGCCAATTACCTCTACACTTGCCCTGGCACAACGTACAATGAAGCTTGCACATTCTTTATTGGGATAATTTGGTACACCCTTGTCTTTACTTCAACCCAGCCACAACAGAGACCTCAGCTATCTCCCTATCCAGCGACAGTAATGAATCAGAACAGGTTTAGAGGCAGACTATCCTCAGAAGCTAGACTGACAAATTGCGCAACCCGACCATACGTATCTTCGTGGCTCTCACTCGCAGAGAACTGTAGCTTAACTGGTCAATTTACAGGAATCTTAGAGATATCCGCCGCGCAGAGCACAAGTCGGGTTATGTGCCATACCGTAGACGGCACGAATTGAAATTGACACTCTGACCCAGTTGTCAATGGAGACGGGGAATGGGCTTGTTATGCGCGGCACCAGAAAATTGCCGTCATTGGCCGGATTTCTTGACGAAGGTGCGAGAATGGATATGAGACATTCATTCATCCCTGCTAGGATCAAGGAAGGATGTGATGAGTCTTTCCTCACAGCGATAGATCATCTGAGACGACAACTCAAACGCAGAGCGGTATCGACAAATAATCTACATAAAAGAACGCAGAGTCAGTCAGACAGTTTATCCTTTCATTCCCTCAGCAAGTGCCTCTCAAGTCGCCTACAAGGCAGGACTGCAATAAGAATTAGATTTTACATTAAAGACTACACTGCTATAATAGGTACACCTCCTAGATATTTAAATGCATAGTTCTTAGATACTGTATTGTTTGCTTGATAAACACTTGAATCTCTTTGATTTTTGTTACCTTGACTTGTTTCAAGGAGATTGAGAAAAGTTTAAAAAGATCTTCTGGCTGGACGGCAGAGCTGCAACACGGAACAGGGATCCGGCCGGCAGTCCTCAGGGGCACTGAAAAGTGGGCACGGTGAAGACGGGCATCTTAAACCTCGACAATTATATTATTATCTGCCACGCGTCCAGGACATGCCTCATACAAAAGAGACCAAGCTGCAAGCACTACCCTGAGGCAGTGGTACACAGAATACGAGTCAGTGCAATCTATTATAAGCAGCTCTTAATATGTAGCGTGTGCGTAGTGGCCGTGCGACAGTAGGCCTGAAAAGAGACTGATCCTGGTAACAACTTTCCCCGCTTAGTCACCCGTTGTGCTCTCATTACCTGTGTGCTGCCCAAGCTTCAAAGCATATTCTGATGCCTTGCAATCTCTCTAACACCCGCTTAGTCACAACGACCAGGGACGAGCCACTTGCCGATGCTCTATCCCGTCTTCAGTGGTACTGTCTGACACTGATCTGCATTTGTTTTGAAGCTTATCCTGGCTGGCACTTCAAGATAGCACTCTCAGCAAGGGTCACTCAGCCGCATCATTGCGCACGATGTATCTCTGCGCGTCGTATAGAGCATGCCAATCAAGCTGATAGGCTCAGACCCTGTATGTTGAAACGGTTGCTGACGTCTCCTAGGCGCTTGAAGGGTTCAAAATTAGGACAAGTCAGTGAGGCGAGACTGCAGCCGCTGTTGGCCAAGAAACTCATCCAGTTTCACTGGAGTTTGGTTTTGGATTTTGACTGTAGCTGTTTGCTCTGATAGGGGCACACAGATTTTGTTACCATTATACAAGGTTCGAACAGATAATAAATACTTGGAATAGTTCTGCGAATTTTCTTGGACTCTTTAACAGTTACACATCAAGCTTTTCTAAACCTCCAGAGCCTTCGCCAATTAACAATGCCGGCCCCTAGCCCTCCCACAACAGAATGCATCGGTCTATCTGCTACAGCGCTTATTGTCTTCAGTATTTTGTTCTTCCCTGCGTTATATATAGCATATAGGCATCGGACAACTGGCCAGAACTGTTGGCCAATCTTGATCAGCTTTTTCATCTTTCGGATTGCTTCAGACATCTATTACCTCTCCCGGCTTAACGAACCCGATACGCCAACTACATTCGCTATGGTAGCCGCAGGTGCCTGCGCCGCCACCCAATCACTGACCATCATTGGTTTGATCTACGAAGCGTATGTGAGCCTCGATGATATTAGCGTGGCACTTTGAACTGAAACTTATTTAACTTAAGCTTAAATCTCCCTCTCTCCCCATATAAACGCTCCAGAAACCGGATAGTGCTCATTACGATGCATGTAATCTACACCATCGCGACTGTCTTTGCGGCATACGGAGGAAACCGAGACACGTCAATGCCTGGCAATGTGAGAAATAAAGCTCTAAGCCAGGCGGGAAATGTCATCATGTTTCTGGTAATGCTTGGCACTTTGGTCTGGCTGTATCCTGCCGGAAAACACACCTTTAATGCTCGACAGGATCTGGGTTACCACGCAGCCAAAACGTTGCTGATGGCTGCTGCTCCTGCCACAGTCCTTCAGTTGATCCGCATGAACTACGACCTGATTTACGCATTAACGCTACTCCCTCAGTTACATCCTACCACAGGGAGCTTTGCAATGAGATTTATAACTTTTTCTCTACAGCTCGCTATAGTCACAATCGCTCTCACTGCCGGCTGGTTGACTAGAGATGCAGCAAGAATTCGCATCGCAGCTCTTCAATCCAATAGTAGTATGACGGGCCTAGTTGAAGTCCCTAGCAGATAACGAGAAGGCGCGCGGTTTGGAAAGACTTCGCAAAACGCCGATTCTAAGCATACGTTTGAGTCAGAGCTGGATGGCTGCAGGACTTTCCTGATGAAGGATCGAGCTTGGGTCGGGAGAAGGGGAGTCTAAGGCAATTCTTTTTGCTCATGATGATATCAGCAGAAGAGAACATATCCTGTCTGCTCTCTAGTGTTATTTTAGGATGACTATAATAGAGTCATGTGAGAGTAAGATCTTGGCCAGGAGGTCTGAGTTGAATCTGGTTTACCTTAAATCTCCTAGTTCTTGGGAACCAACATCGCATTTCTAACCACTTCAGTATACAAGTCCCTTTCTGCCAAGGTTTATGGTCTGGTTCTATAATTGGCAATATCTTGATTTAAAGCGAGTATAACTAGTTCACTCTAGTCTGCTCGAATAAACTCCTCCCCGTTGGCAAGGCTAAGAATGCTGACCAACCTCGTATCCTCCAGATTGAACACGAATTCATCAACTGCCCCGCTAAATCCAACACTCATCCAAGCAAGGCTATGGTCAAACAAGCCTCCCTTTCCGCCCTCGATGGCAGCACGAGCAGGTGGTGGGCTAGGCAGTCCAGCAACCATACGGAAAGCCACCGAAAATTTCCCCTTGGTATTGTATTGAGCGGCCAATGATCGCGAATTGGAGTAAAGGCCCATTGGATACAGGCGCGCGGAGGTATAGCCGGCGATTTGATCTTTGCCTTTGAGGAAGAACGATGTCAAATTCAAGCCAGGCTCGCCTTTCGTGACATCAAGGGTGATATTTGTAGATTCAGAGCCTTTGACGACGAATGTGCCAGTAAGGTTCTTTTCAGCAGTCTCCGCAGCGGCGTACTCGGCAGCTGTAACGAAAGTCTCGGCGGTGACGTCGCGGAGCGGCCAACGAGCACCAGAAGCGGAATCACCAGCGATCATGATTGAGAAACCAATACCATGGTCTGGCGAAAGTGCGAAGAAGCAGGTGTAGCCAGTGTTACCGCCGGTTTTGAGGTATAGGTCAGAGACACGAGTGCGGTTGGAACCGGGTCCGGTGGGAAGAGTGAGACGCGTGATCTCCCAAGGCGCTCCTACAAGCTCAACAAGTGTCCCAGTGCTACTATGAGGTTTCATCCATTGCCGAGTAGCCGTAGAGGAGAGGAGTTCAGAGTTGAGAATAGAAAGTCCGGCGAGTCGAAGGTCCTTGACAGACGAATAGAGTCCACCAGATCTATTTCAGGTCAGTTTTTCTCGGAAAGCGCACTACTGGTGACACCACTTACCCAGCCACAATGGGAACATCAAGGCCCCATGAAGCACCTTCAGTTCGGGCGACGGCATTAATGTCCGACCCGTTGGGAGCCACTGCAGAGGAAGAATCCATCCCAAGCGGCTTAAAGAGTATATCCTTCACTGCGTCCTTGTACTTTTGGCCAGTAAGACGCTCCAGGATCAAAGTCAGAACACCAAATCCAGCATCAGAATACAGTGCACTTCGCCATGGGCCCATAGTTGGAACCTGCACGTCACGCATAAACTCAAGAAAACCTGATCTTGTAAGCAAAAATCCAATCTATTATAATGTCAACTTACCCTCACGGTCGTCACCGGTGGTATTCGGGTTCAGCTTGAAATAATCTAGTGTTGAAGTCAGTCAACAATACGCCATCTCAGACACTTATTACTGCAAGTTTACCTAAGGGGCCACTGGTACCAGCCTGTTGTGCAGCAAGCGCTCCCACAGTAATCTCACTCCAGTCAATCCTCTCCAGTGGATTGCTAGATGAATTGCCCAAAAGTTCGGGGAGGAAAATGGAAACAGGGTAGCTCAATGCCTCAATGCCAGCCTTGGCAATAATTGCATACACAGTGAACACTTTTGTCACACTCCCGGCCCTGAAGATCGTATCCTCTGTCAGGTTCCCTTGGGTAAGGGTGTCCTTGTATGTGTCTCCAACATGGAAGTAACTGTAGAGCGAATCATTGGTCGAGGATGAGAAGACATCGACAGCGAAAATGAGGTCTGTCTTGTTCAGGGTTTTGGCGTCGAAGAGCTCTTCAATCAATGATGGAAATTTTTCCTTGGCTTCATTAAGAAAGTCCGTCTTGGATATGTCGAAGTTGGTGAGAAAAGAGGGGCCAATGAGAGGGACGTCGTTTGAAAGGACGACACTGGCTCTTGCTGAGCCAGCGATTACGGCCATACAGGCCATAAATGACTGAAGGTGCATAATGTAGAGGAAGAGGTATCGTTTAGAGCTCTATAGAAAGCTGTGCTAGCTAAGTCACTTGCATGATCTCTCGGGATCTCTAAAAGCCTTAAATATAACTTGAATTGCTAACCTTGCTGCTCATGTCGTCAAGTAGCTTGACATCATATTTGCTATAAGGCTGAGAGCGGCACATTAATACTGGAAAGAGTTTAGTGGTGTTAGTCGACTAAGGGAGGTGGATCAAGGAGCAAGCCTGATCAATTTTGCTTTGGCGATCCATCAGTCCAAAAGAAGGACTAGCTCGATGTAAGATTAGATAAAAACAGTGACGTTTGCTACATGGCCTCGTTCTTGGCCTTCCTGCGCCCTGAATCTGCAAGTATTTCTGTGATTGGTCTTGACATCTTATGCGATTTGTCAAAACACCGCCCTTTGACGGCTGCATCTTATTGGATCAAGGACAGAGCTGAACTTTGTCTGTGCCTTGCTGACACGGGCTGTCACCTCAACAAGGAAAGAACCCCGTTCTTTAATTAATCCGTGGTTTTGGAGCGCAGCGTTTTTCTCTAAACGGCGCCGTGGCTGATACATAAAGATATGCCAAGTCTCTGCTCTTGACAGAACATGCAGGAAAGGTTCCTTGCTTGTTATGTGGGTTATTTTCAATAATAACACGCCCTGACGCGTTTGCCTTTGAGATAAGATAGTAAGATAAGATAACAGAAAAGAACACAATAAATACCCTATACTAAATAATAGATTTTAGTAGTATTAGTATTATATAACGTGTTTGATAAGTGAGTGGGTCATCCAAGTGAGTGAGTCAAAAATCCCTCATTCTATATCATCTCCATCTAATCAATTAATTCTCAACCAACAGATATGCCGCAGTCCTCAAATGAAGCTAGAATCCTTCTTGCCCTTCAGGCCCTTCAAAATGACCCAAAATTAAGTCTGCGACGGGCTGCAACTATCTATCAGGTCCCCTTTGAGACCTTACGTCGCCGCCACCATGGCATTCAATCGCGAAGCAATACTATCCCAAAGTCGCGGAGACTATCTGATCTAGAAGAGCAGATAATAATTCAATTTATCCTTGACCTAGATTCGCGAGGATTTCCCTCGCGACTGCGTTTTGTGGAAGAATTAGCTAATTCTCTACTTGCTGATCGCGATGCATTACCTGTTGGCAAGCGCTGGGCTCATAACTTCGTCAAGCGACAACCAGAGCTAAAGACACGTTTCTTTCGCAAATATGACTA
>PVQB02000886.1:0-27094 GCA_002980475.2 Fusarium beomiforme | reverse complement strand
ATATACATACATACATACATACCTCTCCATTACAACCGGAATATGCCCAACATGGATGTAAGCTTATATCACTAGGAAAGAAGCTGACAGAGTTGATCACACACTTTTTGGGATATCCTTTTTCACGTATCAGTCGACATGCATTTATGTTACCTCGTGCCGCTGCAGTGAATACTACGTTCCCCGCATTGTTTGTATCATGCTGTTGGACGAGCCGATAGGCAAGTCGGGTATTCTCAGACAGATAAATGCAATTATCACGCAAACATAAGCAATTATGTTTTGAAAATCACTGAGAAAAGATGATATTTTTGGGTATGTTGAAAGTGTAGCCCAGTATGTGGGACGCGACGTGCAAAGTTACAAGATAAAGACAGTATTACTCAGTAGTCGGAGGTGCTGAGTTAGGCGAGTGTCAGCATCACCAACAGGATCAACCATGCCTCACAATTACATGACAGTATGGTCAGCTCAATGCATCCCAACAAGTCGAAAAGTTCACTGCAATGAAACACATGCAGTGCAGTCTTCACATGGATATCACATCCCAACAACCCTCCAGTCCCCAATAATAACCCGGGCATTGTCGGAGCTGCAATCTCCTCGGGATCAGCGGAACACCTTTTGTATTGTGTAAATCAATGCATCCATGAAACCACAAGACCTCACGAGTTCTCGCGATATCCATTCTTCGCCGCCGTCGCCAGAATTGCACTACACGGCATCCGCCGCATCGCCGCAAGATTATCAATCTGCGGGCCGCAACATGCCGCAGCGGCCTCAACTGTGGACAATCAGGCGATTATGCCGCTACGGACATTTTCGGTAAGGTCTCTCCGGCAATTATTATGGATGGTAGATCTTGGTGGCCTGTTTCTATTGGTCAGTTGTGATGAAGCGGATGATATACATGGATGTTGTATGTGAAACGGTATACATCATGCTGCAGATATCATGAAGGTCGTGCAGATACGGGAGACCTCGGTGACTCGGACTGTAACGCTGCATACCATGGAGACGAGATAAGTCAGTGCTTTGTATCCATGTACTGAAGGTTCATTCTTGTATAAATATTCGACGTTGTCTCGCTCAAATTCCATCTCACTCATCATCATCAACTTCAAGGCAAACACCAATCTCAACAGCAATCATCTTATCAACCTTTATCATGGCTATCACCAAGTACAAGGCCGCTGCAGTCACCTCCGAGCCTGGATGGTTCGATCTTGAGGGCGGTGTTCGCAAGACCATCGACTTTATCAACGAGGCTGGACAAGCTGGATGCAAGCTCGTCGCCTTTCCCGAAGTTTGTAAGTCTTTCTCATCCCTTCACTGAACCTCATTCTAACACGCCCAAGGGATTCCTGGATATCCCTACTGGATGTGGAAGGTCACCTACCTCCAGTCCCTCCCCATGCTGAAGCGATACCGCGAGAATTCCATGGCTGTTGACTCTGAGGAGATGCGCCGCATTCGACGCGCCGCTCGAGATAACCAGATCTACGTCTCTCTCGGCTTCTCTGAGATCGACCATGCTACTCTCTACCTCGCCCAGGTCCTCATCGGTCCTGATGGCTCTGTCATTAACCATCGTCGCAAGATCAAGCCTACTCACGTTGAGAAGCTCGTCTACGGTGATGGCGCTGGTGATACCTTCATGTCTGTCAGCGAGACTGATATTGGTCGTGTTGGACAGCTTAACTGCTGGGAGAACATGAACCCCTTCCTCAAGTCCCTCAACGTCTCTGCCGGAGAGCAAGTCCACATCGCTGCTTGGCCTGTTTACCCTGGAAAGGAACGTCAGGTTGCTCCTGATCCTGCTACCAACTATGCCGACCCCGCTTCTGATCTTGTCACTCCCGAGTACGCCATCGAGACAGGAACTTGGACTCTTGCGCCCTTCCAGAGACTGTCTGTGGAGGGCCTCAAGATCAACACTCCCGAGGGAGTTGAGCCCGAGACTGATCCCTCTGTTTACAACGGCCATGCTCGTATCTACCGACCTGACGGTAGCTTGGTTGTCAAGCCTGAGAAGGACTTTGATGGCCTTTTGTTTGTTGACATTGATCTCAACGAGACGCATCTCACCAAGGTCCTTGCTGACTTTGCTGGCCACTACATGCGTCCTGACTTGATCCGTCTTCTGGTTGACACTCGTCGCAAGGAGCTTATCACTGAGGCTGATGCGAATGGATCTATTGCTACCTATAGTACCCGACAGCGTCTTGGTCTCGACAAGCCTCTTGATGACAAGAAGGGTGAGAAGACTGAGGCTCCTGAGGTCCTCTAAGCTGAGGGTGCCTGTGGACAGTGTTAAACTAGCTGAGACGATCGTCTCACGGGAACCGGAATGACTGTGTAAGATAGGAAGAGTGCTAGATACAGATTGAATCTTGTTAAAATCAGTTGGCTGAATATTGGTGTCTTAATTACTTATGTGTTTCTGGATAAATATTGCAATTGCGATAATTGTTTTCTACTCAAGAACAATCGGCCAGAGAATACAATTATCGTAAAACGAGGACTATGTACTAATTCCCAGAGATATCTACATATACTCTAGACGATTTATCTTCTCATCCAATGCGGCTGGCGTCATTAAGATACAGTGATAACATGGGCAATTGGCAAGTGGAGGATGTTGGGGTGAAAATGAGATACTACAAACAGCACTCCAAGTGTAAGCTGAGCTCTATATATACTAATTGCAGTGTTGATAGTCATCCAATAGGATCAGGCCGCGTGGCCTAATGGCTAAGGCGCTAGATTTCGGTCATCAGTAACTGATCCCTCTAGAGATTCCAGGTTCGACTCCTGGCGTGGTCGATTAACACAGCTGATAAATTTTTTTCTTTTTCTAAATTTCCAAGAATTTTATTACGTAAAAATTCCGGATTAAAATAATTATAAGAGCTATCACTCTAAGTAATGTTATTTTGTTATCGCGAGCCCAGTCACGCTCTACAGCTATATTATCAGAAGGGGGAAAAAGAAATTAGATGGAATTAACCAAAGAGAAAAAAAAAAAGGGACATATAGTTACTAAGCGGCTCCGAAGATGATGGAGGTCGGTCGTGCGGGATGGCGACAAGATTTTATTATAAATAGAAATTATAGATCTGTGATTAATAATGCCTTTGAGGAAGGAATCGTAACTAAGCAGTCCTCCACCCCTACAACGAGGGTCTCCCCAGGAAGCTAATGCCAGTAACAGCATAGCATACCAACCTAGGGGGAGGACCATTACTGAATTGTATCCAAATCTTCACAGCCACTTGAAAAAAACCTGAATTCCCGGACCTTAGGTCGAAATTCAAACTGACATAACCTGAAATTTTGTTTATGCAAAGTCCGACTTCCTAGTTAACTTGGTCAAACACGACCATAAAGAGGAAACAAGCCAAAGCTTGTCGCATGAACTGGATCGTGATCAACCGTTACCCCTCAAATGTCATCCCCAGACTTGGCATCCACAAATCTGGGTTACCGACGACCCGGGACATGGATTGTTGATTGAATGTGGAAATTGGACCTCGGGATGAATTGTTGTAGGGCTAAGACTATCGGCAAGCTACAGTCTTAGTTGCTTCTGGCATTCGATATGAATGGGCACTCGGGCATCCAGTCGCGCTCTTGATGCAGTGGAAATTACGGTGAGATTATCACAAAGACTCGGAAACTTCAAAGAGGACCCCGCATGATCAAATTTCCACCATGCTATACTCTGCACTGTTCAATAGTTCCTTTTAAGGCTGAGTGGCGTCTCCATCTTCTAGATAGTCTGGGGTGTGGCGTTGTGGCGTGTCCTGAATAGGGGGCCCCTTCTTTGTTACCCCCTCTTCATCAGCCACTTTCCAGCAGTCCGAAGCCCCGTGCTGCTTTGGCGCCTGGAACAGCGGATTGACAAGCATCGGAGTCGTTTCAAATCCAATCATAGGGCACCAGTGACGGTGACTAGCAGTGTTTACCATGCTGAGCTCAATCACAAGGTGTCAATGCTTTTCGGCTGGAAGAAGCCTCGAGATGGAGATGGTGTGATAATTTCGCCGTTTGGCCAATTGGCGGGCTGCGGTATCGACATAGTGTTTTTAGTTCCTGACTGGTGCAGGGGGAAGGGACACCAAGACAAAGAGCGGATCGCTTAAGCCCGGAGATAATTGAGAAAACCTACAGGCTACTGCCTGTTGTCTAAACTATATGCCCGCAAAGACTTAAGGGCGTTTTATGGTAGCAGTACTTGGTTATACTAGGAAAAGCTTAAAGTTAAGCATCATAGAACAACCTCGACTACCAGTACCAGCTCTTACTCCCCAGGCTGCGGCAAACTGCCAAAGCTCAAGTATGCATTGCAAATCTTGGCATCTCGCTCATCAATAGCGCATTCATCGTGCCTGAGTGACAACAAAGAACATGAGATCTAGACCCAGTAGCTGCGTGATGCTATTCAGGTTTTGGGCCCCTCTGGACCACCATGTTTACGAGCTATTGATTGACCGACGCCTCCGGACCGTCGGCTACTTCAGCTGCTCCATTTATGATGAGACTAGACTGGTATAATGGCGAGAGGCGTTGCCAAAACGGGGAACCTGATGCCTTGTGGGGATAGGCATCATGCAGTGCATGACAAGCTTCCGATTCAGCTCGGAGATGACAAGCTTTTTCTTGCTATGCTTTGATGAAGGCATCGTGAGTCTATAAAGACGCAGGCATTGATCCAGTATCTTCTCATTCATCACCACCTTCATTTATTCTCATACTCCCCCCGCTCATTTGAACTGCTTGTGAGTGCTCAAGACCATCTTGAGACTCGCTCACGATGTTGTTCAAGACCCTCACTCTCGCTTTCATCGCTATTAGCACCGCCACCGCCGCTCCAGATGGCGACGCCAACGGTCTGAAAAGAAGCAATACCCCATACTGCGGCGAAGCCACCTGGGTCCCTGCCACGCGCACAACACCCGGCTACTGCAAGTGTCCCTACGAAGGCCAGATCTACAGCCAGTACACCTGCAACTGCCCTGATGCACAGAACCTCAAGAACAGAAAGTGCGTCAACAAATGCCCTGATGATTCAAAGTACGTGCCTGGTAGCTCCAATAGCTGGTCTTGTGCCTGCAATGATGACGGAGCTACCTGGTCTCCTACTTCTGGGGAATGTAACTGCAAGTCTGGCAAGGAGTCTGTGCAGGGAAAATGTGTTGACAGATGTCCTGGGGGGACTACTCGCCAGGGTGACGGTACATGCAAGTGTAACGATCCCAAAAAAGAGCTCTTCAAGGGATCTTGTGTCGATAAATGCCCGCAGTATTCGACTCACCAGGACAACGGCCAATGCAAGTGTCAGGATGACAAGGACATGGTCAACGGAGCTTGCGTTGACAAGTGCCCTCAAGGCTCTTCTCGTCAGACCGATGGATCTTGCAAATGCGATGGTCAAGGAAACGAACTCGTCAAAGGTGCTTGCGTTCCCGTCTGCCCCAAGGACTCGACCCGTCAGGAGAATGGCTCTTGCAAATGCACGGATGATAAGCAGGAAATTGTCAAGGGAGCCTGTGTACCAGTTTGCCCGAAAGATACAACACGCCAGAGCGATGACTCCTGCAAATGCGACGATGACGGCAAAGAACTCCTCAAAGGATCATGCGTGCCAGTCTGTCCCAAAGATTCGTCCCGTCAATCTGATGACACTTGCAAATGCACAGACGACAGCAAAGAGATCGTAAAGGGATCTTGCGTATCTGTCTGCCCCAAGAACTCAAAGCGACAAAGCGACGATACTTGCAAGTGTGATGATGAAGCACAAGAAATCATCAAAGGATCTTGCGTTCCTGTTTGCCCGGATGCATCAACCCGTCAGAGTGATGATACCTGCAAGTGTGATGCCGATGATAAGGAAATCATCAAGGGTTCTTGCGTACCTGTCTGCCCTAAGGACTCTAAGCGCCAAGGAGACGACACATGCAAGTGTGATGCCGATGACCAGGAAATCATCAAGGGTGCTTGTGTTGCAGTCTGTCCAAAAGACTCAAAGAGGCAAGATGACGATACGTGCAAGTGTGATGCAGACGACCAGGAAATCGTCAAGGGGGCTTGCACCCCTGTTTGTCCAAAGGACTCGAAGAGGCAAGACGATGATACGTGCAAGTGCAACGCCGATGATGAGGAAATCGTCAAAGGAGCTTGCATCCCCGTTTGCCCGAAGGACTCGAAGAGGCAGGATGACGATAGCTGCAAGTGTGACAAAGATGGCTTCGAGATTATCAAGAACGCCTGCGTACCCGTTTGCCCGAAGGAGTCAACTAGACAAGACGACGATTCCTGCAAGTGTGACAAAGACGGCTTCGAGATTATCAAGAACACCTGTGTACCTGTTTGCCCCAAGGACTCAAAGAGACAGGACGACGACACCTGCAAATGCAATGCAGATGATCAAGAGATTATCAAGGATGCCTGTGTACCTGTTTGCCCCAAGGATTCCAAGAGGCAACAGGATGACACCTGCAAGTGTGACGCAGAGGATAATGAGATTATCAAGAACAACTGTGTTCCAGTTTGCCCGAAGGAGTCAACCAGACAAGACGACGATTCCTGCAAATGCGACAAGGATAACTACGAGATTGTCAAGAACGTATGTGTTCCCACCTGTCCCAAGGATTCCAAGAGACAAGAGGACGATAGCTGCAAGTGTGATAAAGATGGATATGAGATCATCAAGAACACCTGCCTACCCGTTTGTCCGAAGGAGTCAACCAGACAAGACGACGATTCCTGCAAATGCGACAAGGATAACCACGAGATTGTCAAGAATGTCTGCATTTCTACCTGTCCTGATATGTCAACTAGGCAGGACGATGATACCTGCAAGTGTAACGAGAACGGCCACGAGATTGTGAAGGGCACTTGCGTACCTGAATGTCCAAAGGAGTCTACCCGCGAAGAGGATGGGACGTGCAAATGCGACAAGGATGGCTTTGAGATCGTTAAGGACACATGCATTGCAGAATGTCCCAAGGATTCCAAACGTTCAGAGGATGGAACTTGCAAATGCGACAAAGATGGCTATGAGATCGTCAAGGACACATGCATCGCAGAATGCCCCAAGGATTCCAAACGTTCAGAGGATGGGACATGTGCTTGTGACACCAAGGGCTACGAGATTGTCAGTGGCGAGTGCAAGCCAGAGTGTCCCAAGGAGTCCACCCGACAAGAAGATGGTACCTGCAAATGCAACACTGATGGCTACGAGATCGTCAGTGGTGAGTGCAAGTCAAAGTGTCCCGATGGGTCTACCCGTCAGCAAGACAACACTTGCAAGTGTGATACAGATGGCTACGAACTCGTTAAAGGAGAATGCAAACCCGAATGCCCCAAGAAATCTTCGCGCCAGGAGGACGGCACATGCAAGTGTACCACAGATGGCTACGAAATTGTGAGCGGCGAGTGTGAGCCAAAGTGTCCCGATGGATCTACCCGCCAGCAAGATAATACTTGCAAGTGTGATACCGACGGCGACGAACTTGTCAAAGGCGAATGTAAGCCTGAATGTCCCAAGGAATCCTCCCGACAGGAGGACGGCACATGCAAGTGCAAGACCAACGGTTATGAACTCGTGAGCGGAGAATGCAAGCCTGAGTGCCCCAATGGCTCAACTCGCCAGGAGGATAAGTCTTGCAAGTGTACCGCCGATGGCTATGAGATTGTCAGCGGCGAGTGCAAGCCAGAGTGTCCAAAGGGCTCTACTCGCGACGACAAAGACATTTGCGTCTGCGATGATAAGCTTGCCGAGTTGAACAACGACGTCTGCACCTGCAAATCCGGCAACGAGCCCGTCAAAGACAAATGTACACCCAAGTGCGAGGGTGATTCTACCCGCGACAACGACGGTAACTGCATCTGCAGCAAACCCAACACTGTCCTCTCTGGTACCAAGTGCATCTGCAAACCTGGCTACAAGCCCACTAAGCAGGGCTGCAAGAAAGACTGTGGCTCGCAAGCTTATCCCAAGGATGACACATGTACCTGCAAAAAGGCCGGTCAGACCTACAACGAAGACAAGACCTGCACATGTCCCACTGACACACGCTGGAACGGCAAAATGTGCGCTTCAAACTGTGGCTCCGACGCTTGCTGGAGTAACTCTGCCAAGGGCTGTGTCTGCAACAAACACGGCATGAAGTTTGCTAGTGAGGGCAAGACGTGCTCTTGTCCCGATAACTTAGTCTGGTCAGATGGACAGTGCCACACTGATTGCGGCAAACTAGCTACATGGCACAAAAAGTCCCAAAGCTGTATCTGTCCCAAGAAAGGTCAAGTTCTGGACCCAATTACTCTTAAGTGCAGCTGCCCGGGCGGTAAGATCTGGAGTGGAAAAGAGTGTATTCCCGACTGTGGCGACTACGCTACTTATAACTCTAGATCCGACTCTTGTATCTGCGACAAAAGGGGTCAGACGTTTAAAGAAGACGATAAGACGTGTGAATGCCCGGATGGCAAAGTTTGGGTGAAGAACCATTGCACTGTTGACTGTGGCGATGCAGCGTCTTGGGATGCATATGCCAGCAAGTGTGTCTGTTATAATAGGAACCTGGTCTGGGCGGATAAGAAGTGTGGCTGTGGGAGTGGGAAGAAGATGAGTGGCAAGGGCTGTGTTAGGTCTAGGTTTTAGGCGAAGGGTGAGTCATGGGTTGGAAGGGTTGGCGGTTCCTAAAAACGTTGCTGCACTTCACTTCTTGTATCAATAGGTTAGCAATAAGCTCTCTTCTTTCAATAGCACTCTGATTTGTGCATTTTGTTTCAAAGGTTCTTTTCTAGTGAAGAAATTCTGTTCACTTCTGGGTCAAGTTTCAGCGAGCTTTCTATTCGTCAACGGCACAGTAGCCTAGGGGTCAAGATTGGTTGGCGAATAAGAGATGTGCTATGACTATAAGATCACTCGCATGGCCAAAATGATTCTACAATTTAGATAAACTTCCTCAACAGTGCATGACTTAGGCACTACATTTAAATTGACCAACTTAAGTTTGCTTTTGCATTTTAAGCTGTCGTGCTGTTCCTCAAGCTTAACCTTGCTGGCCTTATCACCAACTAGATCACAGCATTACCTCAATAGCAATTAAACTTCCAAAACTTGCTTCATAAAAAAGAGCCAGATAAGCTTTCAATTTCCGGCATGCTCATTTGTTAAGCAATATCCTAAGTAGTTGCCATCATGAAAGCTTAATACCTTTTACCTATAAATAGGTAGTCACCTCCTGTCTTCCTGGGATTTCTTTCTCTTTATTGCATCACAGAATCAGCAAGACTTCTCTACTAAGACTTACTTTACATCGCATACCAATACAACACTACTCTTACACTATACTCTACCTCTCTCATAATACTCTCTACTTTTATCAATTATATCACACAGATTTATTGTTTATAAGTCTTTTTTACTTCCAACGTAAACAAATATCCTCTACACCGGGCTCACCTCTCTACTCCCCCCTACCACCCGCAAACATGTCTGCCTCCCTCGAACAACGAGTCAGTCTCCTCGCTCGTCAGATCCAGCGCTTCTACGAAAGATTCGCTGGATCTGGCCGCCCCAACAGCAGGATTATCACAGATACAGACGTCAAGCTCGCCGCTGCCCTTGAGCCCGTCTACGATTTGTACGAGTCTGGTGATATAAAGGCCACGAATGAAGGCTGGCCTTTTTACTGGCAGTTACATTTGAAGGCTAAGTGTCTTCGTCGCGACCTGGGGTGGTTCAGATGCATGGGCCCCAAACTCCTCCATAATGGCAAAATTACGGAGGCAGATTTGCTGTGGAATTATGAGGAGGATCCGAAGCATAACTGGGATGATCTGTATGGACCTCCAGCTGTGCCTCTAACCGACGCCGAGAAACAGACAATGTGGGCTGAGACTTCGACAAGCGAGACCTGGCCCCGACAGAACGAAAAGCCAACACCGTACCTGACGGCTTCTGAGCAAACGGCTAGAGACGCGAGGGAGTATTTATCGGAGGTGAAGAAGGTGGCTGAGCCATTTGGAGATGGCGACCTCATCTCAATGGCTACTACGCCTATACCAGTTAATACCGCCCTTTGCAATTTTGAACCAATGTATCTTGAATAAGACATAAGTTCAGTCTGGTAATCAATTATTGGGCAAGAAGGAGAGAAGACTCTTCTAAGGAGTATACAATCTGCTTCTATTATGTCTGGCTATTCAGAATTCATCTTCGGTCAGAAGGTAATAAGGATTAAATCCTGTATTATTCATAGCTGGAGAAAAGCTTTTGCTCTTAATTATACAACTGCGCGGGCCAGAGATCGAACCTGACCAGAAAGATACATTCTCAGCAAGATACTGAACTTCAACATATTAAACGACACGAGTGTTGCGCTCTGCTCTACGGGACAGAAGATCATTTTAATGACGAGCATTCCTGCAACGGGGATTCCAGGCGTTATGGAGTTTTATTACAAGCATGCAGACTTATAACGAGACAATGAGAAACATTACATCATGATAATTACGGTATAAATTAGAAGTCGAAGTGATATATGATGTGAGCTGCTATAATTCTAGAACCGAGACACATGCCAAAGCCAAATCCTCGGCACTGCGGGGATGAGGTCAGTCCCCGCAATGTGTAAACTCTGTTGTGGAGAGGATTTTCGTTTGCGGGGAAGTTTTTATAACTGCCGACATGTGTATATCCGAGCATCCGATGATGCCGAATGCGCAGTGGAATGCCAAGTGCTTCAAGATTAAATACAATTCTTCTAATTTCCAGCAAGCAAGTTCATTATCAGATTCAGTATACAAAACCTACTGTTATTCACTCTCCATTTGTAAATATCGTCGGGATATTACAAGCTCGAAAGCATCAATCAATATGGCGCCTACCACCAGCCCACCAAGCGCCGGCCCTAGGATCCAGGACCAATTCCCGGAAGCCATCATCAAAAAAATCATCCCAGCACCCAAACATCCCTTCTACAACTACAATGGCTTCAACCCAAGCCATAACGTTCTAGAAGTTGGCCACGTCCGCTCCCCAGGTCGCAGACCATTTGGCGTCAAGACCATCTACGACCGAGACCAAGCCATCACCGTCCGTGACGGTGCACGTCTGTACGTCGATATCTTCCGCCCTGAAACATCTGACTCAAAGCCCGTCCCGTGTATCATCCCATGGAGCCCATATGGAAAAACAGGCACTGGACCGCAGAACTATGACTCTATGGCTCCGTTTCGCGCTGGTCTTGCACTGGATCGTACTTCCGGCTATGAGAAGTTCGAAGCTCCTGATCCTGCTGAGTGGGCGGAACGTGGCTATGCTGTTATAAATGTGGATGCCCGTGGTATTGGGCACAGTGAGGGTATCGTTGCCTTCTGGGGCAATCAGGAGGCGGAAGATATCTACGATGTCATTGACTGGCTTTCTCGTCAGTCGTGGTGCAATGGCTCAGTCGCTATGGCGGGAAATTCATGGCTGGCTATTGCTCAGATCAATTTTGCTTCGAGGCTGCATCATCCTGCCCTTAAGGCCATAGCTCCATGGGAGAGCTTCACGGATCCTTATCGTCAGTTTGTCGCCAGAGGCGGCCGTCCGCATATTCCTAGCTTTCAAAAGTTGATCGCTGGGGGATTTGCTGGGCCTGAAGGTGCAGAGGATATCTCTGACATGTTGGAGAAGTATCCTCTGTATAACGACTACTGGGAAGCCAAAAGGATTCCAGTTGAGAAGATAGACAACATTCCTATGTATGTTTTGGCGTCGTATTCAAGCATGCTGCATACATATGGCTCGCTTCAGACATTCCGCCTGGCCAAGACGGAGCGGAAGTGGCTTAGAATCCATCCATATCAAGAATGTAAGTCGTTTTACCTGTTGCTCTATGGGATCCTATCTCAACATGTATCCGGATTTGTTGGTGTAAACTGTTGCTCTAATACATCAGTAACCAGGGTACGATCTCTACCGCCCGTCAATCTCGGATGAACTTCAGCGATATCTCGACGCTTACTGCAAGCCCGAGTCACCTGTCACCCAGAAAGATTGGGAAGAATCGACTCCACGGGTACGACTTTCACTTATTGGCTTTGAAGATGACGGAAGCCCTGCAAAAACTGTCATTGAGAGGCCTGAGGAGAGCTATCCTCTTGAGCGGCAGCAGTTGAGGACTCTTCACCTTGATGCAGACAAGGGAAAGCTCGTCCAAGGCAAGCCTAGCCAAGAGACCGTGAAGTCTTATGAAGGGAAGAGTTTGACCGATCAGCTGGTAAGTGAACCTTCCTGCAATTTGGCTTATCTATCTTAGAAACGCCTTATTGACTGATGAGATTAGACATTTACAACTACTTTCGAAACTCCAACAGAGTTGGCTGGTTACCCCAAAGCTGTTCTGTACATGTCTTGTCCAGACCACGATGACTTCGATGTCGCTGTTCAGATCCGTAAGATCGACTCTAAGGGAAGGCAACTAGTTCACCTCAACTATCCATGCCCGGCCCCCATTGACCAGGTTCCCGATGTCAACATTGTAAAAACACTGGGTCCTCAGGGTTTCCTTCGAGCTTCACACCATGTGTCTCTCAACGGTGACGGAGGACCCGTGGCTTCTAATGACCTCTCTAGCAAGACAGACGTGCTGTATAGCCATCGGATCCGGGAACCTATTATGCCAGGGACTGTCGTCCGACTGGAGATTCCTATCTGGCCTATTGGTATGGTTTTTGAAGCTGGAGAGGGCATTGCGTTGAATGTATCGGGACATGATATGTGTTTGCCTGAAACGGAGCTGTGTCGAATCAGTGAGCCGGATGATGAGAATGTTGGACGGCATTGTGTTCATACCGGCGGGAAGTATGATAGCCACCTGGTCATTCCTGTTATCAAAGGCTCTGATGGAGGAATTGAAGGCCATAAGAATAAGCTTTAGGTAGCTGGAATGGGCAATGAGAATGTATTGTTTTCTCCTGATAAAGAGTGTACCGAAAGATTTTACGGATAGCCGATCATTAAATTTTTTTCTCTGTTATGTTCCAAGTAGTAACGGAACCCCTCACATCTTGAATCCCGAGATCATTAACAATGTCATCTTGAAGGAGAAGCGACCCCTTCGTGTCTACTGGGGAACTGCGCCAACTGGAAAACCGCACTGCGGATACTTCGTCCCGTTGGTCAAAATCGCGGAGCTTCAAGCTTGATGTCATGTCAAGATCCTCCTCGCCGACGTTCACGGGCAGATGGAAAGCCTCAAGACACCTTTTGAGTTGATCGAACATTGATTCGAGTACTAAAAACTCCTCATTAAGAGCGCACTCGGAGCTGTTGGAGTTGACGTATCCAGGCTTGAGTTTATCGTCAGAAGCTCATTCCAGGACAGCAAAGAATACGTGCGCGACCGCCGACGATTCTCAAGCCTTGTGAAACTCTCACAAGTCCGAAAAGATGGCGCCGGAGTCGTTAAGACGGAAAACGATCCCATTTTCGGCAGTCTCGAGTACCCCATTCTGCAAAGCCTCGACGAAGAATACCTCGACGTCGACGCGGGGTGTTGACCAGCGTAAGATATTCACTTTTGCCATCGATCATATGACTAAGCTTGGGTACAAGGTGCGGGCACATTGATGAATGCTATGGTACCTGGTTTTGGAGAAGGACAGAAGATGAGTTCGAGTGAGCCGAGCTCCAAGATCAATATTCTCGATACACCAGAGGAAGCCACCAAGAAACTCAAGAAAGCAGTGTGTGCACCAAAACAAGTAGAAGGAAATGGAGTTATCGCCTTTATTGAGCATGTCATTTTTCGGATTCAAGCACTTAAGACTGGGGGGAAACCAAGGCTTACTGTCGAGCGGCGCGACGACGAGCCTCTGGTCTATGAAGACATGTCTAAGCTCAAGCACGATTACACACAAGATATCTTGACGCCTCAGATGATCAAAGCTGCACTGATCAAAAGGCTCAATGATCTCCTTGACCCGATACGAAAGGATTTTGAAGCAAATACGTAGTGGCAGCGTATTGCTGAACTCATCTATCCGGCGGAAGAGAAGCCCGTGAAGATAAGGACGGAGAAGAAAAGAGGTTGCAATCGTCCTCGGCTTCAAGAACTGACTTTGTGGCCTAAAGCCAAGGACCTCGGAGAAATTTGCTCCCAAAAAAGCGTTATGAACCTAAAATAGATGGAAGAACAAAGGCGATTTCTGTAACGGCCGGATAAAATGATTTGATTATTGGATGAAACATGCGACGGTTTATATCATCAAGGACTTGTAAGCAAAGCAGCATTACATATTGCAAAGAACTAGATAGATCTCTCATAACCGAGGAATATGTGCTCGCATCCACCAACGACTTAATCCAACTTGAATCTGCAAAGAAAGTCCTTTTCGTGAAGCCAAATGCGAATATCCTTGCCCTTCAAGTAGAGACCAATGGTTGTCAACTGGATAGCAACATTGATAGCTGCGATGGTCATAAAGACAGTAAGCATGCCACTGCTTATAATCCAGTCATTGATGACCCATGTCCATATCCACGCCATGAGAGATTTGAGAGATGCGACTGTTACCATCAACTCAACGGACAACTGTGACTTTGGTAAGTACCAGGAACGTATAGCGTGAGAGATTACTAACCTGCTTATGACAGTCCAAAGCATAGCTCATTGACAGAGAAACACCGATCTGCGCTCCAGCAGTCAACACACCCAAGCCTATAACGGGCCCCGCCCAGTGAGTATGATAGTGATACGTCAAGCTTGCGATAAGGGATCCAAACAGCAACAGGAATGTCCCCATGCACATAGTAGGCAATCTCATCTCGGGCTCTCGAATACCATCATTCTTCCGAGTAAGGTAGTTAGACCAAGAGTCAGACACAGAACCGCAGAGCCATGCGCCGACAATTGAACCTGCAAAAGGGGACAGAAATATCAGGCCTTGAGCTTGGGAGTCAAACCCGTATGGTCCCCCAAAGAGCTGAGCCACAGTGGAGCCGATTATAACATTCCAGCCGAGTGACACGCCGTATATCAGGGAGGCCCATAGTACGGTGGGATAACACGCAAGCGCGAACGGTCTAAGGAATACTTTGAGGAGAGAAACCTGAGGGTCGCCCTTTCGGAATGGCAAAAGCTCCTTGAGATAGCTGTCTTTCACCGGGGCAGATGGCTGAGCTTCTGAGTCATGGTATGAACTTCGTGCATCTTCGATGGTCTGGGCGCAGATCTTTTCCTCAGGTACACCTTGCTCAGTAACCCCCAAGCTGGTCGGAAGTCTTGGGTTGGTGTACTTTGTCTCCGCCATAAAGAAGAACATGGTGAGACAGTTGAGACCGATGAACATGGCTACTATGTAGAATGCCCATCCCATGCTAAGGTATTGGATGATCAATGCGGAGAACTTAAGCCCACATTAGCAACAGCACAATAATATAAAGGCTTCTCTTACCAAAGGCCCGAGCTCATTACCACTAAGAACAGACAGACCATATATCGAAACCATTGCTCCTCGCTCGTGAAGGAAGAACGTATCAGTGATAGTTGTAGGAACGATCGACTCGATGGGAGCTTCGAAGAGACCAAGAAAGGCCCGACCGATGACAAAAGGAGTGTATGTAGCGTCGGATGCAACGCCAAGCCAGATACATGCTACGCCCATCAGCAGATTGGAGAGCAGATATACCGGCCGTCGGCCGAATTTGATAGCAAACGGCCTGGCAGAGGTTAGTTGCAAACCCTGATCGACAGAGGATGTGTTGAGCTTACATCCAGAACACATTCCCGACACCTTGACAGATCAAAGTAGCACCATTCGCATACGTCAGCTTCTGCAGTGAAACACCAAACTTTTGTGTCAATGGTATCATGCCAGCAGCCATGATTGGACCAGTGACACTCCCCATGAAGGCATAGAAGACGCCATTGAGGAAGACGGTCCATTTCTTGGCCTTGGACCATCTCAATGGATCGTTTGGATCGACGGTGGAAGGCTGGGGCACGAGAATGATGTGGTTTCCCTGCTTGTCTTGGACATACTGCAGATGGCTTGTGTTATCGTAGAGAAGTTCTGTACCAGGTGGTCGGATGTTGGTAGCCTCGGCATGGATATCAGAATTCTCTTGCAGTGGCATATTGAGGGCAGTAAAGACAAATCAGCAGTCGATGGTCTTCAGGATGGAGGCAGGGGAGTCCTGACTTCCCCTCTTATACCCCGGATCAAAGGCAGACCCACCCGCAGAATCTGGGGTACAGGGCCCGTAAGCGAGCAATGATCAACGTTGCATCAACCTGGTGCGCTTAAAGCGATCTTAATTGGTGACACCGGTGAGCTGGGGCCGTAGAGCTGGGTATACCGATCGATTCCCCACTCGTTGCGTTGGAAGAGGTTTTATGCTTTGGCTATGGAGGAAGCTAATCTAATGGGGTCAGCTTTGTGCCAGTACTCGTGTGGGGAAATCGTGGGGATGCGGGGAAGAACAAACCAGACAAGTTAAGCTAGATTCGTGGGTGTTGGCACTATCTGTGGAGAGAATAAACTTTGAATGGAAATGGTGGAGAGCAAGGCATTAAGTAGATACCCAACCGGCTTTGTCTGTTGATGAACACTCGTCATATGAATTTTAATTAACTTAATTCCCCCTTTGCAAATCGCTTAGCGATTTCTACCAACGGACTTAAGGCCGGCGAGCTGCTTATTTCCATGCCTTGCACCTCATTTGGGTCAAGGTAGTTCTTTCTGAAGAGCCACTTAGAAATCTCCTTTTCTGGGTTTATGTTTAAACCGTTAACCCAAGGACTTCTTTCCCAGAGATCTTGTATGATTCTGTTGGGATCTGCCTCAGCCTGTTGAATAAGACAAGGGACTAACTCTATACCGTTGTGGCCACAAAAAGCTGCCCCTAATACACCGCCAAAGTCACTCATATCTCCGGGCTCTGGCTTGATGCTCACATCTGCACCGTGTTCGATAAGAAGCTTTGCGACTTCCAAAGACCCTGCGTATGCAACAGCAACAAGGGGAGTGATGAATGGGCCGCGGAGGCGCAGGTCCACGGGCACTTCCGACTTGTCTGGTTGAGTTTGAGGACTTTGGGCATAACCTGGGCGAGCAGTCGGTGTATCCGGGCTTGGGGATCGAGGTTTCGGCAGCTTGAAGCATGACGATAGAACATCGAAGCAGCCATAGCGGCCCTGCTCTGCCTGTGTAGAGCGCCCCATTTCTCGACAGCGCAACTCAAGTTGGAAGAGAGGTATTGTGATCGGGATAGGCCCACCGCCGCTGTACTACCTTCTATGACGGGCTCGTGAGCAAAACCGCATAAAGATGGTAAGAGGATCCGGTACACAATAAACAACACGAGGAAAGATTCCAAGAGTGGAGCGGTATTTGCTTTTTTTCAGCTATGGACGCAGTTGCTTGAACAGAGCAATGATCTGCACCACTGGAGAATACTACGTGGCGGTACGAAAACGATGTCCCCAACATTCAAGCCCCATCTCAGTCTGCCAATCTGGCCCCGTATGCTCCCTGTAAGGGCTAGTTTGGATATGCCAGCGGCAGGGCTTGAGGGCCTTCCATCAAGGGTATGCAATTAGCCGCCAGCTGCCAGAGGATCCTTCACCAGCGGAGCGGGCCGGTCTAAACCAAAAGAGCTAACCTTGCAAGGTCAAGCTGGATAAGATATTCATACCCAAGTCACCCATGTTTCGGCTGACTACTCTTGACTCTCGACAACCTGTCCTGTCAAATCGACAAATGCCAGGCAATAAACTTTTCGTTTATGTGTCTTATTCCGGCGCTTAATCAACAATGGGGATTGGCAGTTTCTAGGGTCCACTTATTGAAGTCCTCGCATGCATTCAAAGTAGAGGCCTGAGCGGCCGGAGGACTATGGATTTGCTGTTGGCGGTGGTCGAAAATATGCAGCCCCTCCATCCTTACAGCCAGCAATTACTCATGTTTTAACACCTCTCGATCGCGAGAGAAGTGGAAAGAGATAAAATGAAGTGCGCACTGACCCCGCAAGAGATGTCCACTGTGTAGCCTGTTACTCGAATATTGTACGAACATGTGTATGTTTTTCTTACTTGTCCGTTGAATATTGCTTTTTACTCCACTACCTTGGTTTTTGCAGATAGGAAGACTTCTGTTTGTCTGGTGAGCATGACATGCCTTTTTGTTTTATGATGGTTAATCTCTTTACATCAAAAGCCAATAAATGATGACAAAAGAGGCTAAGGACTGGCTAGTACGCCGAATGGCAAGTATTCCACCCAGACAAGAGCTACAGGGTGAAGGTGCTCACCTACGCTTCATCAATAAAAAGTACGCATAGCTCCACGGGCCGCTTAGCGATGACGTCGACTGACAGTTGAACTTGGACCCTACTGGAGACCCCAGAGGGACAAATCTGGGTGATAAGATCCCGAGCCCTATTATCTTCGACATGTTTGATCGCAAAGAATCCCTACCTAATACTAACTATGATGTCCGCTGAACTGGAAGACGAGGAGTCTAGGCCTTTGATAAAAGCAAGCAAACAATGCATCAGCAAGCTGGCTGGGTAGCGAAAACCCTCTTACCCATCAGCAGGTATTGATCAC
This sequence comes from Fusarium beomiforme, assembly GCA_002980475.2. NCBI lineage: Eukaryota > Fungi > Ascomycota > Sordariomycetes > Hypocreales > Nectriaceae > Fusarium > Fusarium beomiforme. The sequence goes on along the minus strand of PVQB02000886.1, from coordinate 8,483 downwards.
GTCAGAACAAAGTTTCATCTCGCTAGTGCCATATCATCCTGTTTGAACATCTGCAATCTTCCATTTATATATATAGCTAGACCTTAACTGCCAACAAGAACCATGAGAACTATCACGAATTCCTGACCATGTTCGTAAGCGTGCCAATAAGAGGTAGAATCTCTACGGAAAACTCATCTCCATCCTTCAAAGTCTGTCGTGGAGACCGTCCATATCCCACGCCTGCGGGAGTTCCCGTCAGAATAACCGTTCCCGCAGGAAGAGTTGTATCTTGAGATAGATAGCTGACAATCTGAGGTACATTGAAGATGAGGTCACTGGCAAACATTAGTACCCTTAGCCTAGTGATACCAGTTTCCACTTACTCTATGCCACAATTCTGGACAACCTGGCCATTTCGCATGCCTCTCAGCTGGAGCATACTTGGATCAGGGATGGCTTCACGAGACACCAATGTCGGGCCTACAATCCTTAGTCCCATTCACAACACCAAGGCTGTAGTTCCTCAAGCCTTATCAACGACTTACCTAGCGGACAAGCCCCATCAAATCCTTTGGAGAAACACCATTGACTATCTCGAAATTGTGGTGCTCTAGAGGATACATCGTTACAAACCGTATATCCAAGAACATAATCGTAGGCCTCGGCTTCCGTCACATTTCGGCAAGACCGGCCAATGACTACCGCAAGTTCAGCTTCGTAATCGGCTGAGTCAGTCGACTGTGACAGCTTCGGTAACGGAATTGGCGATGGGAAAGGATCATTGAGGCTGGTGGCTGGCTTTCTATCCAAGATCAGCGAAATTCAGCCAGTTCTTTGGAGCTATTGACGAACAGAAAGACAGTTGGGACAGTTGGAATAGCTAGTTTGACCTCGCGAGCATGCTGTTTGTACTGATAATTATGCATTATTAATCAATTCTCTTCAACTCGTGCGTGTCATATAATGTCTTACATTGAGGCCAATGCACCTGATCGTCCCTACTTCCTCCTGCGCAAGAGGAGAAAGCAAGCGGTCAATTTGCACTTTCTGTTCTTTCTTTTCACCCGGCGCAAGCATGGAAGACCCGGTGAAGAGGTAGGCAAAGACATCATTACCATTCCTCACCGCTAAGCCCACGTCCTCACTGCTGGATACAGGTTCACCAATGAAAATCTTGTCCGGTTCATTCTTTGCGATGAAGCGGATTAATCCTGCCATCCAATTGTTAGCGTTTTGTTAAAGTGGAAGAGATGGGCTTGTGCTTACGGGTGAAGGAGGGTAGTGACATTGTTACGAAGTCGGCGTCACTCGTTGTTAGTTTGTCTAAGTAACTCTTTGTCGATTTGTCTTCTGCCGATGTGAATAATGCTTTAGCCATCTTCCAGAGTTAGGCCTGTGCATGTCTCATTTACCGACTTGTAAAGCCGTACTCGGCGGGTGCTGAAGCGCGTGGAGAGACGGGAGCTCTCCACAACTTCTCCACGAAATCAGTCAAGCCAAAATCGTCCCCGCTTCGTCACTTTCCACGTAATAGAACCCCGAGGTCAAGCATCCGAAATTAAGCTAGAAGTTTCGCAAGGTTACTGCTGTAGTGTCTTTATCCAACGCGACGGAAACATATTCCGTTCTTTGGCCACACTCGAAGATCGTCAACCCACTTCATTCATATCTTGATCCATAGCTTGGTCATTTCCTCCCCAAATATCAACATATTGTCACTTTTCTCCTATAATAAACAGCACTGGAACAATATCTTGTACAATGGGTATCTCAATCTTCAACCCTTATACCGACAATAAGGTATTCATCCCAGTGGTCAGCCAGACCAATGCGCATGCCACCAACGGTCATAGTACCAACGGGCACTCTACCAATGGCCATACTGAGGCTGTCGAAGTGCCCGTTCTTATCGTTGGAGGTGGCCCAAGCGGCCTCTTGCAAGCCTACCTCTTATCAAAACTGGGCGTCAAGTCTCTCGTCATTGAACGTTACCCAGAGAGACTCGGGGCTCCCAAAGCTCATGCACTCTGCCCCAGGTCACTCGAGATATGTCGCCAGTTTGGCCTAGATGTCGATCATATCAGAAGCTTAGGCACGCCAAGAGATGATGCATACTGGGTCAACTTTCTCACAACTCTATCCGGGGAAGTCTTGGGACAACTTCCGTACGAACGCATGGATAAGGAAGTTCTCGACTTTACACCTGAGATGATCCACAACATTCCCCAGCCGGATTTTGAACAATATGTCTCCGAGAAACTCTCTGATGAAGCTCTTGTGGATATTCGGAAAGGAGTATCGTTTGTTTCTCTGACGCAGAACAAAGGTTCAGTCATGACTGTGGTTGAAGAACGTGCGACTGGGCAACTATTCAAGATTAGATCAAAGTACGTAATCGCTTGCGATGGAGCAAAGAGTAAGGTCCGCCAGCACGTGGGCATCGAGAGTGACGGCGAAGATTCATGTGAGTTATTACCACTATTTTCAAGAATCATGATTACCACTAACACTTTTGTGTTTAGACGAGACTATGATGACGATCCACTTCAGTGCCAACCTCCGGGAAGTTGTAGGTGATCGCGTGGGCATGCTTCATTGGCTTTTTGATCCCCTGGCATCTGGCTTCATCATTGCCTACAATCTTTCTGGAAATGCCGTCCTTATCACCAACTTCGACGCGGACAAGTACCCAGTTGATACGTGGAATGAAGATCTTTGTCGACAGGTGCTCAAGGGAGCCATCGGCAAAGATATCTCCCCTAAAGTCTTGAGCTATCGCCCTTGGATCCTGAGTCGAAAGGTCGCAAAGACATATCGTCAAGGAAGTGTGTTCCTTGCGGGAGACGCAGCCCATTCGTTTCCACCGACAGGTGGTCTGGGGCTCAACTCGGGCCTTGCAGATGTCCATAATCTTGCATTCAAAATTGCCCATGCCCTTCAGAACCCTAAATCTCCTACTATCCTCGACTCTTATACCGAAGAGCGTAGGCATGTTGCCGAGGTGAACTCACGACAGAGTGTCAAGAACGGACAGAAGATCTTTGGTCTTCTAAAAGCGTTAGGCACAGCAGGTATACCTGATATTAACGAAGCGCGAAAGAAACTGCTGCAAACCATCGGTGATCCGGAAAAGATGAAAGAGGTTGATGCTGGTGTAGAAGACCAGAGAGAGCATTTTGATAACCTCAACTTGCATATCGGTTATGTCTATGGCGATACAAAAATCCCTGCTCATGCTTCGCATTTTAAACCGAGCTTTCGACCAGGAGCAAGATTACCGCATGTGTGGTTACGAGGATCGCTACCATCATCTGTGCCGCAACTGAAGTCTGTTAATCTCTCGTATGCCAAAGAGTTCAGTGCGGAGGATATCAGAGCGCGACAGTACACTAGTTTGGATCTCTGTGCTCCTGATGCATGGACCATTCTCTTACCTTCAAGCGAGGACAAACTACATGCAGCTGTTTCCACCATTGCCAGGAATCATGAGCATATTAAGTTCAATACTCTCAAACTTGGAAACGACTTTGATGTAGCATCAGGATCTGCCTTTAACTGGTTGGGAGAGTCTGGTTTAACTCAAGGGCGTGCTCTGTTGATCCGACCTGATCAACACATATTCGGCTCTTTCAGCACGGAAACTGAATCCAGAGAGTTAGATCACAAACTCAGCCTATTCCTGGGCGCGTAGTGGGATAGCTAAGTGGACAGGAGCAGTGGGGTTGGCTGCAAACGGTCCTGTATCTATTTTACGTTTTTGTCTAGTAGCAGTATCGTTCAATAAATCTTGATATATCAAATATTATTATAGTCTCGATGGCTTACTTTGCAGTGACACATTATTTCTACTTAAATACTCTGCTTTCTGTATACCAGCAAGGAAGTTTCATCGGTGGCTCCCGTTCTCAAGAGCATAACGTAGCCCGCCTTTGCTTGGGCGATTGTAGGAGTGCAATATGTCGCATCGAACCATTGATCCACTACCGACATTACGACCCGTCGAGGTCAGGCCGAGCTACATGACCTAGTGTCAAGAATATATATAAAATAATATATTCCTTTAATTTTGTTTAGATAAATAAATAAATCCCTCTATTCTCTCCCCTATTTAACTTCCTCTCTCTCTATACTCTCTATCTCTATATTCAATTTTTCTTTTTTTCTTCTCTCCCCCAATCCGAACTCAGACCACTCTTCCCGCCTGAATAATCGTAACCTGTTACTCTAGCAGAGCAGCCAGATTATTAGGACCCTGTCCCTTTGCCACAAGCAACTCCGGCCTCTACTTCGATCCACCGGTGTAAAGGCGGACACACTTGATTCTTTGGGGGAAGTGGGCGTCGAGGTTCACGCAATCGCCGCCGCTAGGCAGTGATCCCAGTTTCTTGCCACTGCATTTTCCATTCGATTTTTCCGAATAGCCCCGCCACTCATATTTCGTACCAGTCCAGAAGCCGTTGCCGCCGTTCAGATAGACAGAGTGGGTGGTATCGTCCATCGTGACGTCAGTGAGGTCCTGTCTATGGTGGCCATAGTTGAAGTTGGAGCTAAAGGGGATTGTGTAAGTAAAATACACCTCGTTCATCCCCTAACGCCCGTTGATAGAGCGGGTGGAATGAGATACTTACCAAGCATGGTCAGTATACTCGTTCGCCTTTGGATTAGTGGCAATAACGGTATTTGCCATGAGGGCAAAGAGAATCTGAGAGACCTTCATGTTGGCGATGGTATGTATGCCTTGGAGACAGCTGAGGATCGATGTAGAAATATATTGTAGCGTATGTGGGTGAGGAAAAGGAAGTAATTGCAGGAACTCGGCTGGTATTTATATGCTCCCTGTTGTCTCGGAATCCTCTTGGGCCCTATAAATAAACGAAAAAGATTACATCCTACCCTAGCCAAGAATAAGAACCTGCGGCCCACTTATGTCCTCGACCGGGTGCTCAGTGGCCTAGCCATATCAAGGGGGGTCACTCGATACTCAGCTGCCATGTATGCTTATGCTACCAGTAACATAGAGCAGGGGGGTCCTGATGGCAGGAATGACATATTCACTAGGCCTTTTAAGCTTAGCGCCCGACTTCCTTACTCATTGCTCCGTCAAAGCCCCATCCGTTCAGAGCCATTATGTGACTGCCACCCCGGCTGCCGGGGCTAGCAGGGCTAGTTATATGTTATTATCGGCAGCGCTTAACTACTTTAGGCAAATGCTCAAAGATGACGAGGCTGGTGATTGGTTGTAAACGAAGTAGCTTGAGGCGCGGCCACTCCTTGACCGCCCAGTCAGGCGTTTCCCAAAAGGGGAAATGCTGAAGCATCCAATGATTTAATCGCCAGCTGTTCCCCTTTCTTCAACTTCCAAAACACCAGCACTTCCTTTTGTCGTCTTCGTCTGCGAGATGCCTCCACAACCAAATGCATTTGTTACCTATGAGGGGCCCAGGTTGAGCAAGGAGCAGAAACTTGTTGTCCGGTCTCGGGCTATGATTTCCTTTCGGGCCAAGAAGCTGGCCGCGAACCAGAGTGAGTATTCTCTAACCACAAATGGCATGGCTAACAGGGTCTGCAGGAAGGCCTACAGCGGCAGAAACAGCTTTAGGCAGTTCTGTGTATATACTTGTTCTATTCCTTAATGATTTTGTTTGTTGTCTAACCCATGCTTAGAACTACAGCGGCAGGCCCAGAAGATGTCTTAGAGTCTCTAAACTCAGCTCCGAAACCAGCCCGAAAACTGGTGCCTATCCTCCCCCGTCCTCGCGATCTTGGTCCAACAGGCTATCATCCGACTGGGATTCATGCGAGGGTATTCCAGAACTACCTGTCTCTATGTGGCGCTTGTAAGAGTCGCGGCACTGGCTGATTCCTCCGTTCGGGCTAAATTCTGACGGCTCACCTGCAGATTCTTCGTACCTTGATGAGGCGTACGTCCTTGTAGGGTTCTACCAATCCAACTTCTTCAGGCCTGACATGAGCAAGTCTGCCTGTATCTACATCGGCTGGCTGCTAACAACCGGGGTCTTGGATGCCTTCCGCGGCATAAGTGATATCTCGTATCCTTACTACGAGTGGAGCGCTGTCCGTGAGCTGCAATCTTTTCTTGACGCAGCCACCAATGCCGAATTGTACCAGGTTGTGTATCCGGTAGCGATCCTCGGCATGTTTGAGGTACGTGACTCTCCATCCTGAAGGATTTTACTTCTTCAAGAGGCCATATCCTGGCTAACACTGGTGGCTTCTTGGATCATTGTAGATGGTCCGGCTTAGTCCTTACACTGTCACTCATCTAGCCGCAGTAGAGCGCTTCATCAGAAGTCGCGGCGGCTTACAGAAAATGCCTCCTCCCATGCAGGCCATCGTGGTCATGTAAGAGCGACAACCCTTGTTTTCCGGTCTTACTAACCACTAACAGGGCTGATATCCTGCAGTGCATATGCCTCGACACAAAGCTAGCTTTCAGCTCTGTTGGTCGGCCCCTCTTTCGCTGGCAAGCTGTCGAGAAGTTCGGCGGCGACCATATGGTCAGCTCGCCACTACTGCGGTGTGAGGATGAGAACTTCTCTCTCGTTGGGCGCTTCATTGGTCCTGAAATTTCCGCAAGGCTTGTGCCGGTTCTGAGCCTGGCTTCTGATAGCATCGAATCCTTCTGCGGCCAGGAGGCCGAAAAGAGATCCTCCAACATGGTTATCGGGAATGTGAATCTGGATGATATGGCTGACGGGGTTCTCCCAGTCCATGACCTTCCAGGACTTGTCGCTCAGACATGCGCCATCGCGTCTCGTATTGTCCATCGCACCATGCAAAAGAAGGCTGGTTTTCACGACAGCTCAAACTGGGCAGACATGCATCGTCTGTATGACAACCTTCGGTTCATCAATCTCAGGCCCTGGGCAGGTCTTCCATACCTTCACCTGTGGGCGTATGTATCCCATTCTCTACAGTCGATATGCCTCTAACAATGCAGTTTAGGAATCTTATTGGCCTTGCCAGCTCAACCAAGCTTGAAAAGTCCTATTTCGTAGCAGAGCTAATGCGTGCTACGTTTAGCTGGGGTTGCTACCAGATGGAAGTATATATAAGTAAGTCCATTAGGATTAAGTCTGAAGATCTAGCAAGTTAATTATATATAGTATTTCTAAAGAACTTTATTTATCTCCGCCAGAAAGCCTCATTAGAATATTACGAGTAAGGGGATAAAATAAGAGGCATAAGGGTAAAATTATTAATTAGATTTTATAAGTGCTACTAGCTCTATATATATTTATATTTCTTGTAGGTATTTTATAGTTTATTATAAATTATATTTCTATTTCCTTAAGATTGTAGATAACTAGTAACTATGACTCCCGTAATGGCCAATAACTTTTTAAATCAAGTGGGTTATTTACCAGAACAGCACGGGGCACGTATTTCGTCTAAATTAGCCAAGCAACAGGACGTATCTACCCAGCCCATAGATCCATTTGCTTCTAGGCTCTCAGCCCCAGTAGCTCTACTAAAGTGCCAGATATGTTCTGTGCCCTTCCTGGCCACAAGTGTAAAGCGGTAGGGAAAAAGTGATAATAGTAGTAGATAAAAGAGTCGCAAGGCAGAGTAAATATTGAAGTTATGATTGGATGTTCAAGCGTTGCCTCTATCGGGGAAGGGCATGCTTTACATGCTATTATTCTCTCAACAAATGCAGAAGGTTTAGCCACTGTGGATTAAAGCTCAGCCGTTAGCTTCTTCATAATGAATTAGCCAATCAGGACGCGGAAGACAGGCTAACTAGGATACCGAAGTTCCACTGTGTTTATTGGTGAGCCCTTCGAGACAACAGGGTTGAGATTGTGCCTTTAAGGCTGGCCAATAAAACGGACTGTTCGCCTAGCAATGGCCTATTCAGGTAAAGGCCAATTCTGCCACAACTGATAACCACCTGTCTAGGATCAGTGAGACGTAGATAACTAGTTTCTTTGTGACTGCAAGCGCTTGGATGAAAAATCACAATCGCAATCTCTATGCAAGCCCACCAGCGTGAAGGTTCTACCTTGTCATCACAGGACCGAACACAGCGACAAAATAGAGCTCGCGGGAGAGGGGAATCCCGGCAGTACTAGCTATGAGATCGTATCTGGCAAGGTTTCTCCTTCTAGAGCCGAGGAGCAAACAATATCCAAATGTCATGGTTCGTTAGCACTGACGACAGCTTGAACAGCAGCTCTGTGCCTAATAGCACTCCCCTACATGACACTCCCGATCCTATCAAGCACTTTGTGAAACAGATATTTGCCGAGGTGCATTCCCGGTGGGGAGAGGAGAATGGCAACCGAAGGCTGAGGTAGCGGATGAACATCTAGGGTGATTCGGCGAAACTTGAGGCTTCAACTGCGGCACAGACAGGGGCTGTAAGAGTGGCTTACGGTATCTTTGACAACCCTGTGGGATCTGTTACGTGCACCGGGGTCGGTGCACCTAAGATAACTGCACCGGGTCGGTGCATCTGGGATCTGTTACGTGCACCG